>QNTS01004756.1:61960-64460 GCA_003317085.1 Hucho hucho
CCTCCTTCCCTCCAGTCTTACCTCTCTCCCATCTCCCTCCCTCCCTCTCTCCTTCCTTCCCTCCAGTCTTCCCTCCCTCCATCTCTCCCTCCCTCTCTCCCTCCTTCCCTCCATTCTTACCTCTCTCCCTCCCTCTCTCCCTCCCTTTCTCCTTCCTTCCCTCCAGCCTTCCCTCTCTCCCTCCCTCTCTCTCTCCCTCCTTCCCTCCCTTCTTCCCTCTCCAGAATTGGATTTCTAATAAACCTAATTGCAGCCAGTTGGACCGCAGGGCCAGCCCACTCCAGGAACCCGACAGAGTGTGTGTGTGTGTGTGTTTGTGTGTGTGTCTGTGTGCATATGTTTGTGTGTGTGTTTGTGTGTGTGTGTGTGTGTTGCGGCAGCGTGGGGGGAGGGTGGGGGGTGGTTGGGGGTCAGTATTTTAATGCTCACATGAATTTGTTTTCCCCTGTCAACTGTTTAGAAAACATTAGATACATCAGAGCCTGTGATTGGTCTATAGCTACGGCCTGCATCCAGATAAGCCTTCTTAATACAACACACACACACACACACACAGGGTCATGTTACCTCATGTCCACTAATATTAAAACAGGGTCATGTAGTCTCATGTCCACTAATACAACGACAAGAACATTTGGTCTGGTGAACACACATGTAAATGTATGTTCAATTGAAATACTACACACACACACACGCGCATACGCACACACACACACACACACACACACACACCATATCACACCATGTCACACCATGTCACACTATTTCACACCATGTGTGTGACATGAGATACAGAAATTGAGATATGAGTGATGTAGTTAGGTAGTCATAGAGAGATAGATTGGGCTGACTGGTGTGATGCCTCCCCAGGATTCCAGAAACTTTCCCCAAATCCCGACATTTACCAGAAACCCTGCTTGGAGGATTCCTAGATTTCCTGCTTATTCCCTCGTCATTCCACTAATCTTCCAACTGTGATTCGTGGGAAACCTAGGAGCCCCCAGACTCCCTGTGGTATACACACACACACACACACACACACAAATGAGATGGGGCTGGGTGGTGTACTGTCTCCCTGTAGTATGCCCAGCTAGATCAGGGGCCATTCAGGGGCCTCATAATGAATTGTGTTAATATAATCATTAGATCTAATTAATATCCAGACATCTGATCATTCTCTAATTTCACTAGAGGTGAGAGGAGAAGAGGCAGGACAAAAGAGAGAGAGACAAGGGGAAGAGAGAAGTGAGGGGTGAGAAAGGAAGGGGAGAGTGAAAGGGAGGGGAGAGAGAGGGATACAGGGAGAGAGAAAGGGAGGCAAGAGTGTGGATGGGAGAGAGAGGGAGGGAGCGAGAGGGAGACAGGGAGAAAGAAAGGGAGGTAAGAGAGTGGATGGGAGAGAGAAAGAGAGAACGGGAGGGAGGAGGACTGGAGAAGAGAGAGAGATTGATAGTGAGAGGTGAAACTCACACCCTTAAACTGCCCTTCTAACACTCTCTCAGTTTGTCACTTACAACTGCTACTCTGTGTTTCTTCCGTCCCTCACTCTCTCCATCTCTATCTCTCTCCACGTCTCTCTGTTTGTCTCTCTCCCTAGCTCTCTCCGTCTATCTCTCTCCTGTTCTCGTTCTCTCTGTTTCTCTCACTCTCTCTCCCTATCTCTCTCTCTCACGCTCATCTCTTTCTCTCTATCGCTCTCCACGTCTCTGTTTCTCTCTCTCTCCGTCACTCTCTCTCTAACTCTCTCCCTCTATATCTCTCCCCTTCTCTCTCTCTCTATCTATCTCTCGCTCACTCTGAGTTATTCAATCATCATTACACCCAGGCGCAGCAGTGTGAAACTCACGTCGTCTGGGAATTACAGAAAAATAAAATGAGATTGAGTAGAACCAGCCGGCAGCTGCGTGAAACTGATGGATGAGAAAACAAATTTTGTTGGATTTAAAAAAAATAATACTTACAGAGGAGTGACACACTCTCTCTCTCTCTCTCTCTCTTTAACCCAAAACTCCTTATGAATGCGTTGTGAAACGGAGAATAATGTGACCATTATATATATATAGAGAGAGAGCTCTACAGGCCCTGGTCAAAAGTTATTCACTACATAGGGCAAAGAGTGCCTTTTGGGACGCACACTAGCAGTCCCTCAAGACAGGTCACTGGTTGATTGATGTGATAAAGTTGCCTCTGGCTCTAAACTTCTGATCAAAAGTCAGATTCAGAATTGTATCTTATATTGCTGGAGGTTCGAGTTAACTTCTTAGGGAGCGGCTCCCGAGGTGAAGGTTTTGGAGAGTCTGGCGTGCCCAAAGTAAAACCCGAGGAATTTCTGTCCTGGAAAAAGTGTTTTTGACACATTGCCTCATTTTGAACCCCTCCCTATTGAAAACAGACATATATGGGAGTAAGTTTGCAGTACCTATTGCTTCCACTGGATGTCAACAGTCTCTAGACAGTGTTTGATGATGTTTAGTTGCTCTGGATGGTAATAGAAGAAGAA
>QNTS01004756.1:69460-79977 GCA_003317085.1 Hucho hucho
TACGCAATTAGACAAAAGTGTTCCAAAAGGATTCTTCAGCTGTCCCCTTAGGATAACCTATTTTTCTTCCAGGGAGAACCCTTTTTGGCTCCAGGTAGAACCCTTTTGGGTTCCATGTAGAACCCTCTGTGGAAAGGGTTCTACATGGACCCCAAAAGGTTCTACTTGGAACCAAAAAGGGTTCTTCAAAGGGTTTTCCTTTTGGGACAGCCGGATAACCCTTTTAAGTTCTAGATAGCACCTTTTTTCTAACAGTGTATACTAAACTAATGCATAGTATTTATCTTCTGTGACTTATCTGTAATTGTACCAATCCATATCCATTAATTGAACTCCAATTGGCGTGACTGGAATGATTAACGTTTGTTCCTCGTTTGAATCTCACGAGCATGGGGATTTTAATTTTTTTATGTAACCTTTATTTATCTAAGGAAGTCATGCTGAGACCACGGTCTCTTTTGCAAATGAGTCCTGCATAAACACATCAATAAACAACAATTACACTATTTTATCACTGTACATATCTATATACACATCAATTACATGAAAAAGCTAAACGCAATCATATGAAACAAACACATTCTTCAGTAAAAAGGCCATCTAACATCCGCCTGGAATGCCCTAGAGGCACCAACTCCACCAACTTTAAGGAGTTTTGGAGATCACTCCACATGAGAGGCGCAAAAAAACTAAAAGCAGATTTACCTAACTCAGTGGAGATTGAAGGAATAACCAGTGTAAGCCATCCCTGAGTCTCGGTCTGGTAACTTATACGTCTGACGCTTAACAATGAGGTCAGGTATGGCGGAGGTTTATGCAAGAGTGGTATATAGAAAAAAAATAGCGCATTGCATCAATCTACGAGACTTCAAAGAGGGCTGGCCTATTTTCTGATACAAAATCCCGTAATAAACCGAGTCCATTGGCTTCAATACAGTGGCAGCTGCATTCATGTATAGACGATATCGCCATAGTCAATAAAAGGAATGAATGTTGACTTAATGATTTGTGTTATAAGAAATACTCATATGAAACATATTGTGCTATTCATCACAGACTATTTTGTGTCGAAGTTTAACTAGGACTCTCTCCTCCTCACCAGTGTCATGATCAAAGTTATGATCAAGAGCCTCACATACAGTATATTGTTTGGTCATTGTGCTGCCACAGAATGAATTGTGAGCAAGGCCTCAAAAAAGCTTTGTATACCGGAGCTGCGAGAAAAGTTCTATATATTATTGAAACAACGTTTGTGAGCGACTTTATGTGAGAATGCCAACATGTGTTGTTCCCGTGGGGGAAAGATTATATTGTGGAAAGGTTCCCGTGGGGGTTGCCATGAAAGCCTAGAAGGGGAGTGAGGTGTGCGTGTGTGTGTGTGTGTGTGTGTGTTCAAACACACATGCAGGTGGGGGTCTGGGAGAGGAATTGTGTCCATCTGTTGAATGGGCATGTCCCTGAACTCAATTTTATACACTAATTGTAGTCTCACCCATTCATTTCTAATGACCGGTCATTTTTGTGCGGGAACACAACACATGTACAAAAGTTAAATAAAACACCAAAAATGTAATGAAAATCATCTAAATGTATTGTGTGTGTTCAGATTCCCTGTGTGGACACAGTCATGGAACCTTATGACAATCAGATTAAATGAACTACATTTTTCAGAGAGAAAACTTGTAAATCGGTCCTCCAATTGGACCGGAAGACATCAGCAGGGTTAAGTGGTTTTTTGGGGTCTGTACTTTACTTTACTATTTATATTTTTGACAACTTTTACTTTTACTTCATTACGTTTCTAAAGAAAATAATGTACTTTTTACTCCATACTGTCTGAGTCCGTACAGCCAGATGGGTTCTCAGTTCATCGTGCTGACAGGAATAAATATCTTTCCGGGAAGAAGAAGGGCGGGGGTGTATGTTTCATGATTAACGTATCATAGTGTGATTGTGATAACATTCAGCCGACCAAGAATACCTCACAATCAAATGCCGACTGTATTATCTCCCAAGATAATTCTCTTCGGTTACAGTCACAGCCATATATATATATCCCCCCTCAAGCTGATACCACGACGGCCCTCAAAGATCTTCACTGGACTTTATGCAAACTGGAAACGACATGTCCTGAGGCCACTTTTATTGTAGCTGGGGATTTTAACAAAGCAAATTTGAGAAAAAGACGCTAAAACACTCGACCACTGCTACTCCAACTTCCAGGATGCCTACAAGGCCCTCCCCCACCCTCTATTCGGCAAATCTGACCACAACTCCATTTTGCTCCTCCCTTCTTATAGGCAGAAACTCAAACAGGAAGTACCCATGCTAAGGACTATTCAAGACTGGTCTGACCAATCGGAATCCACGCTTCAAGATTGTTTTGATCACGCGGACTGGGATATGTTCCGGGTAGCCTCTGAGAACAACATTGACGAATATACTGATACGGTGACTGAGTTTATCAGGAAGTGTGTAGGAGATGTTGTACCCACTGTGCCTATTAAAACCTACCCAAACCAGAAACCGTGGATAGATGGCAGCATTCGCGCAAAACTGAAAGCACCAACCACCACATTTATCCATGGCAAGGTGACTGGGAATATGGCAGAATACAAACAGTGTAGTTATTCCCTCCACAAGGCAATCAAACAGACAAAACATCAGAATAGAGACAAAGTGGAGTCACAATTCAACGGTTCAAACACATGACGTATGTGGCACGGTCTACAGACAATCACAGACTACAAAAGGAAAACCAGTCGCAGACACCGACGTCTTGCTTCCAGACAAGCTAAACACCTTCTTCACACGCTTTGAGGATAACACAGTGCCACCGATGCGGCCTGCGTGAGTAAGACATTTAAGTGTGTTAGCCCTCGCGAGGCTGCCGGCCCAGACAGCATCCCCAGCCGCATCCTCAAAGCATGCGCAGACCAGCTGGCTAGTGTGTTT
This sequence comes from Hucho hucho, assembly GCA_003317085.1. Classification (NCBI taxonomy): domain Eukaryota; kingdom Metazoa; phylum Chordata; class Actinopteri; order Salmoniformes; family Salmonidae; genus Hucho; species Hucho hucho. Next base: position 72,416 of record QNTS01004756.1, read on the forward strand.
ACGGACATATTCAATTGCTCCCTATCCCAGTCTGCTGTCCCCACATGCTTCAAGATGGCCACCATTGCTCCTGTACCAAAGAATGCAAGTTAACTTCTTTGGGAGCAGAGCACGAGGTGACGGTTTTGGAGAGCCTGGCGTGCCCAAAGTAAAATGCCTTCCATTCAGGCCCAGAAAATAGGAAATGCACATATTTAGTACCATTGGATAGGAAACACTCTGAAGTTTCTAAAAGTGTTAACATTTTGTCTGTGAGTATAACAGAATGGATATGGCAGGCGAAAACCCGAGGAATTTCTGTCCTGGAAAAAGTGGTTTTGACACATTGCCTCATTTGGAACCCCTCCCTTATGAAAATGCTCATATAAGGGCATATGAATGCAGTACCTATTGCTTCCTCTGGATGTCAACAGTCTCAAGAAAGTGTTTTGATTCTTCTTAGCTGCTTTTAGATTGTAGAAGAAGACGAATAAGGAAGTGGCCACACAGATGTCAATAGAAGAGGATGCGCCCTCCCGGCTGGCGCGCTCTGTGGTTTTTTCCTTTCTTATCGCCCAGTTTATATTCCGGTTGAAATATTATACAACATATACATAAAAGTGTTCCTAAGGATACATTTACAATTATGTTTGATTGTTCTTGGACAAGTTTATAGGTATAAGTTGAACGAGTTCTCTTCACGTTTCAATGGAGGAGTCGACGCTGTATTTTCTCCTTATAACGCGCCAACCAAACTGAGATTTATGGATATAATACATTACTTTTTCTAACAAAAGAACCATGGATTGTCTTCGTTGGACACTTGGGAAGCCCTCAGCAGAAGTTCTTCAAAAGGTAATTGATTTGTTTTCGCTGTGAAATGTGTGAAGTGTGAACCGTGAAGGCTTATGAATTTATGGTAATGGAAAAATATGTGGGGTGCTATCCTCAAACAATCAAATGTGGTGCTTTCGCCGTAAAGCCTTTTTGAAATCTGACAACGCTGTGATATTGCCAAGAAGCAGAGCTTTTGATGACTATGCAACACTTGTATATTGATGAATGTTTAATAATTCAACTTTTGGATTTTGAATTTGGCGCCTTGCATTTCACCTGGTAGTGTCGGGAGTGGGGCGCTAGCGTGTGTGTGTGTCCACCAGCTCGGTGTGTGTGTGTGTGTGTGTGTGTCCACCAGCTGAGCACAAGCATTGCTATTTGTATCTCTCTCCTCTTATCTCCTGCCGGAGGGAAGCAGTGCAGGACCAGCTTGACAGACAAGTGAAGGGCAAATGATATTAACTTCTTAGGGAGCGGTGGGGCACACACACACACACACACACACACACACACACACACACACACACACACACACACACACACAGCTGGTGGACACACACACACGCTAGCGCCCCACTCCCAACACTACCAGGTGAAATGTAAGGCGCCAAATTCAAAATCCAAAAGTTGAATTATTAAACATAGTCATCAAAAGCTCTGCTTCTTGGCAATATCACAGCGTTGTCAGATTTCAAAAAGGCTTTTTAGCGAAAGCACCACATTTGATTGTTTGAGGGTAGCACCTAACATTTTTCCCATTACCATGAATTCATAAGCCATCACGGTTCACACATAACACATTTCACAGCGAAAACAAATCAATTACCTTTTGAAGAACTTCTGCTGAGGGCATCCCAAGTGTCCAACGAAGACAATCCATGGTTCTTTTGTTAGAAAAAGTTACGTATTGTATCCATAAATCTCCGTTTGGTTGGCGCATTATAATGAGAAAATAGAGCGTTGACTCCTCCATTGAAACGTGAAGAGAACTCGTTCAACTTATACCTATAAACTTGTCCAACAACAATCGAACATAATTGTAAATGTATCCTTAGGAACACTTTTATGTATAAATAGTATAATATTATAACCAGAATATAAACTGGGCGATAAGAAAGGAAAAAACAAAAGAACGTGCCAGCCGGGAGCACGCATTTACTTGTATTGACATCTGCGTGGACACTTCCTTATTCGTCTTCTTCTCTGCTCTAAAAGCATCTAAAATGAATCAGAACACTTTCTCGAGACTGTTGACATCCAGAGGAAGCGATAGGTACTGCATTCATATGCCCTTATATGGGCATTTTCATAAGGGAGGGGTTCTAAATGAGGCAATCTGTCAAAACCACTTTTTCCAGGACAGAAATTCCTCGGGTTTTTGCCTGCCATATCCGTTCTGTTATACTCACAGACAAAATGTTAACACTTTTAGAAAATTCAGAGTGTTTCCTATCCAATGGTACTAAATATGTGCATATCCTATTTTCTGGGCCTGAATGGGAGGCATTTTACTTTGGGCACGCCGGGCTCTCCAAAACGGTCACCTCGTGCGCTGTTCCCAAAGAAGTTAATGACCTCAGAGAGTCAGGACACCCGTTTAACGTCCCAACTGAAAGATGGCACCCTACACAGGGCAATGTCCCCAATCACTGCCCTGGGGCGTTGGGATACCTTTTTAGACTTGAGGAAGGAGTGCCTCCTACTGGCCCTCCAACACCACTTCCAGCAGCAACTGGTCTCCCATTCAGAAGCAAGCCAGCAGTGGGATGCACGGTGGTATGCTGCTGGCGTTTGAAGCTTTTCTCTGTCCTGACACCCCAATTGTGTACCCAGCTTCTCCCTGAAGCTAGGACAGCAGAGCCCCTGCCCATCTTCTTAAAACACCTGAAACCCTACCTCTTCAAAGAATATCTACTTCCTGTGTTCCAGCAAAATTAAGGCAGTTATATACAGTGGGGCAAAAAAGTATTTAGTCAGCCACCAATTGTGCAAGTTCTCCAACTTAAAAAGATGAGAGAGGCCTGTAATTTTCATCATAGGTACACTTCAACTATGACAGACGAAATGAGAAAAAGAAATCCAGAAAATCACATTGTAGGATTTTTTATTTATTTATTTGCAAATTATGGTGGAAAATAAGTATTTGGTCAATAACAAAAGTTTATCTCAATACTTTGTTATATACCCTTTGTTGGCAATGACAGAGGTCAAACGTTTTCTGTAAGTCTTCACAAGGTTTTCACACACTGTTGCTGGTATTTTGGCCCATTCCTCCATGCAGATCTCCTCTAGAGCAGTGATGTTTTGGGGCTGTCGCTGGGCAACACGGACTTTCAACTCCCTCCAAAGATTTTCTATGGGGTTGAGATCTGGAGACTGGCTAGGCCACTCCAGGACCTTGAAATGCTTCTTACGAAGCCACTCCTTCGTTGCCCGGGCGGTGTGTTTGGGATCATTGTCATGCTGAAAGACCCAGCCACGTTTCATCTTCAATGCCCTTGCTGATGGAAGGAGGTTTTCACTCAAAATTTCACGATACATGGCCCCATTCATTCTTTCCTTTACACGGATCAGTCGTCCTGGTCCCTTTGCAGAAAAACAGCCCCAAAGCATGATGTTTCCACCCCCATGCTTCACAGTAGGTATGGTGTTCTTTGGANTGTCTTCCATTTCCTAATAATTGCTCCCACAGTTGATTTCTTCAAACCAAGCTGCTTACCTATTGCAGATTCAGTCTTCCCAACCTGGTGCAAGTCTACAATTTTGTTTCTGGTGTCCTTTGACAGCTCTTTGGTCTTGGCCATAGTGGAGTTTGGAGTGTGACTGTTTGAGGTTGTGAACAGGTGTCTTTTATACTGATAACAAGTTCAAACAGGTGCCATTAATACAGGTAACGAGTGGAGGACAGAGGAGCCTCTTAAAGAAGAAGTTACAGGTCTGTGAGAGCCAGAAATCTTGCTTGTTTGTATGTGACCAAATAGTTATTTTCCACCATAATTTGCAAATAAATTCATAAAAAAATCCTACAATGTGAATTTCCTCATTCTGTCTGTCATAGTTGAAGTGTACCTATGATGAAAATTACAGGCCTCTCTCATCTTTTTAAGTGAGAGAACTTGCACAATTGGTGGCTGACTAAATACTTTTTTGCCCCACTGTACCATTTTTCAAAAATTACAATACATTTCACAACAGATTTCGGAACACATTACGTGTGTGCACTCAGGCCACTACTCTACTACCACATACTACAACACAACATCCATGTGTACATGTGTGTATAAATAGCGCATATCTCATTGTTTGTGTGTGTGTGTGTATGTATAGTATGCATGTGTCTGTGTGATTCAAAGTCATCACTTCTTTAGTTTTTTGTCGAAATGACGTGGAAACAACGTTGATTCAACCAGTTTTCGCACAGTCGGTTAAGTCATTTATGTATACATTTAGCTCATTTTAGCAGACCCTTGTATCCAGAGTGACTTACAGTTTGTGCATTCACCTTAAGATAGCAATGTGGGCAGTGGTGGAAAAATGACTCAATTGTCATACTTGAGTGAAAGTAAAAACGATCCATCAAATTCCTTATATTGAGAAAACCGGATGGCACGGTTTTCGTGGGGCACACTCCAACACTCAGACATAATTTGCAAACACAGTATTTGTGTTTCATGAGTCCGCCAGATCAGAGGCAGTAGGGATGACAAAGTGTTATATTGACATGTGCCGTACTTCTGTCCTGTAACGAGTACTTTTAGGTGTCAGGGAAAATGTATGGAGTAAAAAGCACATTATTTTCTTTAGGAATGTAGTGGAGGAAAAGTAAAAGCTGTCCAAAATATAAATAGTAAAGTAAAGTACAGATGCCCAAAAAAACGACTTAAGTAGTACTTTAAAGTATTTTTACTTAAGTACTTTACACCACTGGAGGTAGGACAACCACATATCACAGTCATAGTCTGTACATTTTTCCTCAGTAAAGTAATATAAATAGTTATCAGCAAAGTCAGTGGAAGTAAGAAAAGACAGGTACGAGAGAAGAAGGGAGGAGAGAAGAAGGGAGGAGAGAAGAAGCGTGGATGACAATGATAAAAGGAGGGGATGTAAAGGAGAAGAGAGTGGTAGAATATGAGAAGTTGGGAGGGATGGTAGAAGGGAAGGTTAGGTTTATGTGTCTTTATGGGGGTAGTTGAGTAGCTGCTGGAATACTGAGAAGAGTTGGTGGAAGATCAACTCCAAGGAGTAGGGGAGGAACAGAGAGGAGGGCAGGGGAAGACTGGATGTCAGAGTTATAAAAGGAGCGGTGGAGGGGAGGAGGAGAGCTGGAGGGGAGGAGGAGAGCTGGAGGGGAGGAGGAGAGCTGAAGTAGCACAATGTTGGTTCTAAATACTCAGAGGGATTCTTCCAATCTTCCTAAACTTTAAATCTGCATATATTAGCCCTAACCAGCCTCTCAACCTCTCTGTGAACCCACTCTGCAGTTTACTAACTCATACCTTAATTCACCTCTTTCTCATTATGGTACATACAAAAAGCCTTGAGTCTTTAGAGATTATTCAGCCAAACACTGTTGAAAAAGATTGCCAATAGTTTTGCCACACTCAACGCTACCGATGGTGTCTAGTAGCTCTAGGAATGGCCTGGTGATGTTCTGTGTCCTCATACCATTCAGAAAACTATTGGAGAGGTCAGAATAAACTGCTCTGGACATAGAGATGTGAGAGGAGTTGTGTTGTTTCTTTAGTGACAGAGACATCTAGGGGATCTGTCTGAGCATTACAGAGGAATCCAACTTGTACAACGCTCTGGGCTGAAGTTTCCCCCTAGGTATAGGACCAGCTTCCTCTCCTCCAATCCTAACCTTAACCATTAGTGGGGGAAATGCAAAACTGATCCAAGATCAGTATCTCGTGGCAACTACTTATTGTACAACCTTGCTGTAGCGTCAGCGTAGTCCTGGGGCAGATGTTGTTCCTCTGTCAGCCACCAGATGGCGGCTGTAGACAAGGGTTTGGAGATTTGAGGAAACTGTCGTTTGCTCTGTAAAGTGTTCCTTCAAACACATGCAGACCTTTACCAATAGACTGGCAGTCTGTAGTCCTACTTTACCTATACATTAAATTCAGAAAATAAGGACTTCATATTACATCATTCATATTATAGCGGAGTACATACCAGTGACCTATGTAACCCTGGTATTGTGAATGTCATTATTGTCATCACTGAATACTTCAACGGAATCATGTGTACATTACATTACTTGGCCCTATCACCCCTGCACAGCTGTACATGTCTTTGTTTGTGCGCAAGTGGTCACACATGTGTTTGTGTGTATGTGTGTCTCTGCCTGTGTGTGTGCCTGCAGGTGTCTCAATATGTGTGTGTGTGTGTGCTCCCTGGCCCTATCATTGGTGGTCAGGAGAACAGTTGTAGGGTAGAAAGTAGAAACAACCCCTGCTTGCGACTTTAACCGCTGCATTTATTACCATGCATTATGAATGATCCTCATTACTGCTTACAAAGCCATCGTCTGTCTCCTTCTGCTGCAGGGAGAGAGAGGAGGAGAAGAGTGAGGGACCAGAGAGGAAAGAGAGCAGGTATGAGAGAGAGAGAAGGTAGAGTAGAGAGGGAGGAGAGAGATGAGAGGGAGGAGAGAGAAGGAACGCAGAGGAGAGAGGGAAGAGAGAGAGAGAAGGCTGAGGAGAGAGGGAGGAGAGAGAGGGAGGAGAGAGAGTGTAAAGAAGAGAAGGAGGGAAGGAAAAGCGGAAGAAAGAGGGGAGGAGGATATAGAAGAGAGAGGACAGGAAGAATGGGGAGAAGGTAGCGAGAAGGAAAGAGAGAAAAAAGGAGACAAGAGATGAAGGAAGAGATGAAGGGATGAGAGAATAGAAGAAAGAGGAATACAGAAGTACTGTGCAGCAGAGAGAGGGGAGGGAGGAGATATTTAGGACACCTCTGAGCCCCTAAGCCGTCTCCATACATGAACAACTAGAAAGACAGACAGACTATTGCACAACCTCTCTCCCAGTGTCAAAAGATCAGAGCCATCTCCTTCATTTCCCTCTCCTCTTTCTGGTACCCCTCTCCGTCGCTCTCTTTGTTCTTCACGTTGCATTACAGTAGGTGTGTGTTGCTATCACGACTCATCAACATTTGCATAACATGATTGATGAGCTCTGTAGTAACCTATCAGTGGAGAGCTGTGTGTGTGTGTTAGTGTATGTGTGCGATTATTTTTGCATGTGTGTTTGAGTATTCTAGCGTGTGCGGTTGTGCGAGTATTCTTGTGTGTGTGTGTGTGTGTGTGTGCGTGCGTGTGTGTGTGTGTGTGTGTGTGTGTGCATGTGTGTGTTAGTGAGACCCTCTATGCCCCTGCCTCTCAGCCAGATGAATGTGAGGAAACACACAGTGTGGTGCTGATGGTTCCTACCTGGATGGTTCCTACCTCTTCTCTCCACTGTGTGACATCTAATTAAAAGTTTCATCCGCTCACACACACACACACACACACACACACACACACACACACACACACACACACACACACACACACACACACACACACACACACACACACACACACACACACACACACACACACACACACACACACACACACACACACACACACACACACACACACACACACACACACACACACAAACACACACACACACACACACAGACACAAACAGACACAAACACACACATACAAACACAGACGCACACACAAACACACACACAGA
>QNTS01004757.1:10979-34743 GCA_003317085.1 Hucho hucho
CAAGCGTGTGTGGCGGCAACCAGGTGAGGAGTACAAAGACAAGTGTGTCTTGCCTACAGTCAAGCATGGTGGTGGGAGTGTCATGGTCTGGGGCTGCATGAGTGCTGCCGGCACTGGGGAGCTACAGTTCATTGAGGGAACCATGAATGCCAACATGTACTGTGACATACTGAAGCAGAGCATGATCCCCTCCCTTCGGAGACTGGGCCGCAGGGCAGTATTCCAACATGATAACGACCCCAAACACACCTCCAAGACAACCACTGCCTTGCTAAAGAAGCTGAGGGTAAAGGTGATGGACTGGCCAAGCATGTCTCCAGACCTAAACCCTATTGAGCATCTGTGGGGCATCCTCAAACGGAAGCTAGAGGAGTGCAAGGTCTCTAACATCCACCAGCTCCGTGATGTTGTCATGGAGGAGTGGAAGAGGACTCCAGTGGCAACCTGTGAAGCTCTGGTGAACTCCATGCCCAAAAGGGTTAAGGCAGTCCTGGAAAATGATGGTGGCCACACAAAATATTGACACTTTGGGCCCAATTTTGACATTTTCCCTTAGGGGTGTACTCACTTTTGTTGCCAGCGGTTTAGAAATTAATGGCTGTGTGTTGAGTAATTTTGAGGGGACAGCAAATTTACACTGTTATACAAGCTGTACACTCACTACTTTACATTGTAGCAAAGTGTCATTTCTTCAGTGTTGTCACATGAAAAGATATACTCAAATGTTTACAAAAATGTGACGGGTGTATTCACTTTTGTGATATACTGTATATATATATTTAACATGCATTTAACACCTTATTTTAGGCATAAACTATCTCAAATTATACAGTGCATTCGGAAAATATTCAGACCCCTTGACTTTTTCCACATTTTGTTACATTACATCAGTCTCAATACCCCATAATGACAAAGCAAAAAATAAAATCTTCAGTACTTAAGTATTCAGAACCTTTACTCTGCACTTTGTTGAAGCACCTTTAGGGATCCCGTAGGGATGGTGGCAGGTTTCCTCCAGATGTGACGCTTGGCATTCAGGCCAAAGACTTCTTGGTTTCATCAGACCAGATAATCTTGTTTCTCATGGTCTGAGAGTCCTTTAGCTGCCTTTTGGCAAACTCTAAGCAGGCTGTAATGTGCCTTTTACTGAGGAGTGGCCTCCATCTGACCACTCTACCATAAAGGCCTGATTGGTGGAGTGCTGCAGAGATGGTTGTCATTCTGGAAGGTTTTGTCATCCCCACAGAGGTACTCTTTTTGGTCACCTCCCTGACCAAGACCCTTCTCCCTCGATTGCTCAGGTTGGCCAGGCGGCCAGCTCTAGGAAGAGTCTTGGTAGTTCCAAACTTCTTCCATTTAAGAATGACGGAGGCCACTGTGTTCTTGGGGACCTTTAATGCTGCAGAAATGTTTTGGTACCCTTCCCCAGATCTGTGCCTCGACACAATCCTGTCTCGGAGCTCTACAGACAATTCCTTCGACCTCATGGCTTGGTTTTTGCTCTGACATGCACTGTCAACTGTTGGACCTTTATATAGACAGGTGTGTGCCTTTCCAAATCATGTCCAATCAATTGAATTTACCACGGGGAGACACCAGTTAAGTTGTAGAAACATCTCAAGGATGATCAATGGAAGCAGGATGCACCTGAGCTCAATTTCGAGTCTCATAGCAAAGGGTCTGAATAATTATGAATAAGGTATTTATTTTTCTTTATTTTTTTATAAATTTGCAAAAATGTCTAAAAACCTGTTTTCACTTTGTCATTATGGGGCATTGTGTGTAGATTGATGAGGATAAACATTTTATTGAACTATTTTAGAATAAGTATGTAACGTAACAAAATGTGGAAAAAGGGAAGGGGTCTGAATTCTTTCCGAATGCACTGTACTTCCATAGATGTTTTAAACTGGTACTAAGCTACCTTTTCAGGTTTCAAGTTTGAATGTCACATGCACAAGGACAGTGAAATGCCATTCTTGCAAACCCAAAACCCAACAATTCAATGATAAATAAATATGTATTAAAATAAATAAATGAAATACACAACAAAGTAAGTAAGTAAGCATACTACATACAGGACATGTTATTTTTTTAAGTCAGTTCCAATACCATATTACAATGTGCAGGGATAATGGAGTGATGGAGGTAGATAAGTACAGGGGTAAGGGTACTAGGCAACAGGATACAAGATAAACAGAGTAGCAGCAGCTAGTATGTGAATGTGTGTGCTGGTGTGTAGAGTAAGTATAAATATATGTGCATATTATATATAATATGTGTGAGTTAAGAAATTATGGAGTGAGCGTGTGTGGTTGTGTGTTGGAGTGACAGTGTGTAGGGCCCTGTGAGTGTTCATAGAGAAACAAGGTTAACTCAGATATTCTGTCTGACTATTTGTTAGCTATTTATCAGTCGTATTGCTTGGGGACAGAAGCTGTTCAAGAGCCTGTTAGTGTCAAACGTGATGCACTGGTACCTCTTGCCGTGCGGCAGCAGAGAAAATGGTCTATGGCTCGGGTGGTTGGAGTCTTTACCGATTTTCCGGGCCTTCTTTTCACACCGCCTGATATAGAGGTCATGGATGGCAGGGATCTTTGCCCCAGTGATGTACTGGGCTGTCCGCACAACCCTGTGTAGCGCCATGCGATCGAGGGCTGTGCTATATTGCCATACCAAGCAGACTGATGCAGCCAGTCAATATGCTCTCAATGTTACAGCTGTAGAACCTTTTGAGGATTTGAGGGCCCATGCCAAACTTGTTCACCCTCCTAAGGGGGAAAAGGCACTGTCACGCCTTCTTCACGACTGTGTATGTGTGTTTGGCCCCTTATAAGTCTTTAGTGATTTGAACACCAAGGAACTTGAAGCTGTCTACCTACTCCACTGCCGCCCAGTCGATGTGGATGGGGGCGTGCTCGCCCCCCTGTTTCCTGTAGTCCACGATCAGCTCCTTGGTCTTGCTGATGTTGAGGGAGAGGTTGTTGGTCCGGCACCACACTGCCAGGCCACTGACCTCGTCTTTATAGGCTGACTCATCGTCGCCAGTGATCAGGCCTACCACCGCCGTGTCGTCAGCGAACTTAATGATGGTCTTGGAGTCGTGCGTGGCCACGCAGTCGAGGGTGAACAGGGAGTACAGGAGGGGATTAAGCACACACCCCTGTGGGGCCCCTGTGTTAAGGGTCAGCGTGGCGGAGATGATGTTGCCTAACCTCACCACATGGGGTCGGCCCGTCAGGAAGTCCAGGATCCAGTTGCAGAGGTGTTCAGACCCAGACTCCTAAGCTTGGTGTCGCGCTTGGAGGGGACAATGGTGGTGAACGCCAGCTGTTGAGCGCATGCTCTGAGAACGCACCCTGGAATACCGTCGGGGTCCGCGGCCTTGCGGGTGTTGACTTGATTAAAGATCCTTCTCACGTTGATAGAGAGGCATCTTTTGTAATCCGTGATGGACTGTAGCCCCTGCCACAGACGGCGGGCATCGGAACCTGTGTAATAAGATTCCACCTTATTCCTATATTGCAGTTCCGAGAGTCCCGTTGGTTGCAAATCCGCGATTGGAGGTCATCCATCTTATTATCGGGAGACTGTACATAGGCCAGTAGAATGGAGGGAAGAGTTGGCCGGTTTTTCCCTTTGCCTTAATCTCACCAAGATCCCCCCTCTCTTGCCTCTGTAACGCCAACGCTACCTCTTGGGTAGACCGTTAATTGGGTAGGAATTACAGAGAGAGCCCAGGACCGATGAGTTGAAGTGGAAGCCGGAATTGGGGTAAGTAACTGCCAACAATTTCTGTAGTAAAGAATTGAGTAAAAATAAACTACAAAATAATCACAAAATAGCAAAGTTGGTCGGGGCTTGCGAAACGGTGGCCATCCAGTAAGAACATTTGAAAATTAGGGGGTTCTTCTTCATAATATACACTTTATATACAAAATAATGTGGATACCCCTTCAAAAACTTGTGGATTCGGCTATTTCAGCCACACCCTTTGCTGACAGGTGTATAAAATCGAGCACACAGCCATGCAATCTCCATAGACAAACAATGGCAGTAGAATGGCCTTACTGAAGAGCTCAGTGACTTTCAACGTGGCACCGTCATGAGATGTCACCTTTCCATCAAGTCAGTTCATCAAATTTCTGCCCTACTAGAGCAGCCCCAGTCAACTGTAAGTGCTGTTATTGGTAGGCCACATAAGCTCACAGAATGGGACCGCCGAGTGCAGGGATCATCAACTAGATTCAGCCACTGTCCGATTTTTTTCTTGAGCAGACGGTCGGGGGGCCGGAACATAATTCCAAATAATTTGGAGACGGCAAATTGACTGCAACAAGCCCAAACAGACATAATGTTTGACTATAGCATAATCATTTCAAATCTTGCTTAAATTTGTATACAATCACGTTTCTCTCTATTATGCGTCGGAATACTTGGGAAGAGATTTCTTAAATTCGAACACCTTTGGGATTAATTGGAACACCGACTGCAAGCCTAGCCTAATCACCCAACATCAGTGCCTGACCTCACTAATGCTCTTGTGGCTGAATGGAGACAAGCCTTTCCCGATGAGTGGAGGCTGTTATAGCAGCAAAGGGGTGACCATATTACTGCCCATGATTTTTGAATGAGATGTTTGATGAGCAGGTGTCCACATACTTTTGGTCATGTAGTGTAAATGTTTATTTGTAATGATTTATTATGAGCAGCTGAAAAATCATATGAATATGCTTTTTTCCTGTGTTTGAGGAAGGGAAAGCATGGACTTGAAGGTCCCTAGTTCGAATCCCACCTCAGCCAGAAAGAAAATCTCTTAACGTACCAGCTCTCACAGTCTCATATCAGAATTAAATGTTCATCTCTGTTTCTCAAACATAACATTTCAAAGTTGTTCCAAGTTTCTAGGTTACATTTTTAAGGTTAGGGCTAAGTTACATTTTTTTGTACTGGATTTGAACTTACAACCTTTGGAATAAGAGTCACCATCCACCATCCCCAACACCCTAGCAAAACGGAAACATAGTTGAAGGTAACAGCGCTCACTGTGGCCGGTATCCACTTCATCTCCTGACGTCCTCAAACATGGATGGACATCGAATACTGTATCACGGGTTACCTGGCTGCTCTTAACAACCACTATAGTCTCCAAAGTGATGTTATTATTCACATTGGTGAATGTAAGATTACCTGAGTTAATACAGTGATTGTGGTAGAATAATACCTTGCTACCTTGCTCATGCAATTATTATCTTGAATCAGTTATTGTTTTTTTGTGGACTGCATATTACCTGATATAAGTACAAATACTTCACATATATCACAATTTACTATATGAGAGCTACATATTTTTGTTATTAACAGTGGAGAATAGCTGAAATAAAGATTCTGTCAGAAACATGTTTATTAATGACAAATGTGAAACAAACACACACAACACACACACACAGTCTTGTATACACTAACCTTGTGGTGACAGTCCTATTCAAAATTATATTCTGCCTAACCCCTAACCCTTACCCTAACCCTGACCTTAACCCGAACCTTAACCCCAAAACCTAACCTTAGCCTTAACCCTAGCTCGTAACCCTAGCCCTAAAACTAACTCTTCTGGCCCCCACAAGTATAGTTAAACACATCCACACACATGAACACACGCACACACACACAGCCCCTAGGTGTCCAAGGTAATGTGGGCATTGCAACTGAGTGATTCTGAGGGAATTACACAACAGTATCCAAACATAGGACAGCATCCATCCAAACAGAAAAAAAAACATATTTTATAAGTTCTCGTTTTAGGAAGAAGACAAAATGGAGTGGAGTATGGCTATATGGAAAATAGTGACGGGTTGCCACATTTGTATTTTGCATCGGGTGGGGTTGGCTGGCAGTAGCAAGGTACTGGTGGCAGTAGACTTTGTCTCAGGAGGACATGCGCTGGACATGGTCCTCCCTTCTCTTCATCAGAGGATTATGGAGAGCTTCACGATTCGTCAGTGTCTCCCTTTGCACCCTCATGACGTGTCTGAGACTGAGTAAGGGAGAAATAAAGAGAAAGAAAGAAAGCGAAAAAGAGAATGTTCAATCTTAATACAAATATCACTGTAACTACTACTGGTGAGAGAGAGGTACAGGTTCGATTACTACAATTGAGATGATACATAGAGGGTGTGTTATGGTGTGTTCCACTCACCAACTGGGGCCGTCTGTTTCTCATGTGCCTCACGAGATGTGTGTCATACTGGTCTCAATAGCAAACACTGTCCTTGTCACGTTCACGCTTGTTCTTCTTCATCATCTGAATAACCACAACAAACAGTCACATCAAAAGTCACAGCTTTGGTATGCAGTGTGTATGGGATATTCGTGATATGTTGAGGTTTGTATGAGTAGAAGGATAAGTACCATATATCTTCCAAGCCCTTGAGCTCTGTGTGGTTCTCGGCAGTGGGGGCCAACTTAAACGTCATGATCCAGACAACTTGTGGCCAGAATTGGAAGGTGGGGCTCCAGGCAGTTGACCTGGGAACAAAGGTTGAGATAAAGAGTGAAGTGACAGATTGAGATTAGTGAGTGAGAATAAAACTGTGAAACTGATTCTATACAGTGTTGTTTGAGGTTATTACCTATGCCCACCCATTTCCACAAACAACAAGGCCCTTTTTATTGTCAAACATCTTATCACCCACCAACCCTCCCTCTCTATGCCTTACTGATGTACAGTCGTGGCCAAACGTTTTGAGAATGACACAAATATTAATTTCCACAAAGTTTGCTGCTTCAGTGTCTTTAGATATTTTTTTCAGATGTTACTATGGAATACTGAAGTATAATTACAAGCATTTCATGGGTGTCAAAGGCTTTTACTGACAATTACATGAAGTTGATGCAAAGAGTCAATATTTGCAGTGTTGACCCTTCTTATTCAAGACCTCTGCAATCCGCCATGGCACTTCTGGGCCACATCCTGACTGATGGCAGCCTATTCTTGCATAATCAATGCTTGGAGTTTGTCAGAATTTGTGGGTTTTTGTTTGTCCACCCGACTCTAGAGGATTGACCACAAGTTCTCAATGGGATTAAGGTCTGGCGAGTTTCCTGGCCATAGACGCAAAATATCAATGTTTTGTTCCCCGAGCCACTTAGTTATCACTTTTGCCTTATGGCAAGGTGCTCCATCGTGCTGGAAAAGGCATTGTTTGTCACCAAATTGTTCCTGGATGGTTGGGAGAAGTTGCTCTCGGAGGATGTGTTGGTACCAGTCTTTATTCATGGCTGTGTTCTTAGGCAAAATTGTGAGTGAGCCCACTCCCTTGGCTGAGAAGCAACCCCACACATGAATGGTCTCAGGATGCTTTACTGTTGGCATGACACAGGACTGATGGTAGCGCTCACCTTGTCTTCTCAGGACAAGCTTTTTTCCAGATGCCCCAAACAATCGGAAAGGGGATTCATCAGAGAATGACTTTACCCCAGTCCTCAGCAGTCCAATCCCTGTACCTTTTGAAGAATATCAGTCTGTCCCTGATGTTTTTCCTGGAGAGAAGTGGCTTCTTTGCTGCCCTTCTTGACACCAGGCCATCCTCCAAAAGTCTTCGCCTCACCGTGCGTGCAAATGCACTCACACCTGCGTGCTTCCATTCCTGAGCAAGCTCTGTACTGGTAGTGCCCCGATCCCGCAGCTGAATCAACTTTAGGAGACGATCCTGGCGCTTGCTGGACTTTCTTGGGCTCCCTGAAGCCTTCTTCACAACAATTGAACCGCTCTTCTTGAAGTTCTTGATGATCCGATAAATGGTTGATTTAGGTGCAATCTTACTGGCAGCAATATCCTTGCCTGTGAAGCCCTTTTTGTGCAAAGCAATGATGACAGCACGTGTTTCTTTGCAGGTAACCATGGTTGACAGAGGAAGAACAATGATTCCAAGCACCACCCTCCTTTTGAAGCTTCCAGTCTGTTATTCGAACTCAATCAGCATGACAGAGTGATCTCTAGCCTTGTCCTCGTCAACACTCACACCTGTGTTAACGAGAGAATCACTGACATGATGTCAGCTGGTCCTTTTGTGGCAGGGCTGAAATGCAGTGGAAATGTTTTTTGGGGATTCAGTTCATTTGCATGGCAAAGAGGGACTTTTGGCCACGACTGTAGACTGAGTGTAGCTCCAGATTAGATTAGGTTAACTTCTTAGGGAGCGGCAGCATAGGTGACGGTTTCGGAGAGTCTGGCGTGCCCAAAGTAAAATGCCTGCCACTCATATCACCTCCACCTCACCAGACACCCTTGGCCCCCCTTTTGAAGGCCAGAGAGAGCACGCCCCTATCCACATCGACATGGCCACAGTGGAGAGGGTGAAAAGTTAAAGTTCCTCGGCATGCACATCACTGACAACCTGAAATGGTCCATCCACACAGACAGTGTGGTGAAGAAGACGTAACAGCAGCTCTTCAACCTCAGGAGGCTGAAGAATTTGGCCCCTAAGGCCCTCACGAACTTATATCGATGCACCTTTGAGAGCATCCTGTCGGGCTGTATCACCACCTGGTACGGCATATGCACAATCCGCAACCGCAGGGCTCTCCAGAGGGTGGTGCGGTCAGCCCAACTTACCTATACGAATATGAAAGAAAAAATACCTTTCCCCTCTCTCCCTTCATCCCAGTCTTCCATCTTTTCTCCAGCTCATCCTTTCCTCCCCCCTTTTCACAGAGGATGGCATGTTTTGCATAATAAAGGGAAACTTGTGGAATTAATCCTTGTAATTCTCCTGCACCATTCTGTCTCATACCTCTGGGCTAAGCAGTATACAGAAATCCTTCATTTGATTTGTTAAACTGCACTGAACTGTGAGTAGGGCCTTTTAGCTGCTAATGGAATGACCTCTCCATTTCCAAAGAAGGACAGAAATTGGTGTTATCCATCCCCTCCGACATTCATGGTACCGCACCTTACTTTTCTCCTCTCGCTCTCATTCACACTCTCTTGTTCCTTCTTTCTGTATCTCTCTCTCTTTACTTTTCTCTCGCTCTGTATGTATTGTTGTACTCAGATGAATGAACTCTATATATCTTTTTATATCCAATAAAATTCATTTTTTTGTTCATTCATTCTCTCTCCTTCGACTTCCTCCTCTCTTGTTCCTTCTCTCTCTAAACTGCTAGAAGAAATGGTGCGATATACAGTAGAACCAAAAAACTGTTCAATGGCTTCCTTTATTCTGGCCCTCAAAAGATTCTGTATAGAATTGCAAAACACCCTTATTTTTAGCAGTGTATGGCTCATTTTCAATATTTTTCTCTTGGTGTCTCTCTCTCAAACTTTCCATTTTCTCTTTATTCTGCAGGTCAACAACAATGAACTTATTGAGGTCTCTATTTCCATGGCAACAGCAATCCAACAGCAATCCAACCATTGGACATTCACTTTGCCCCCCCCCCCCCACTCACTACACACCTTTTCCTTCCCTTTCTCCTCTTCACCTCTTCCCTTGCCTCCTGCATGACAATGGGCCTGGTATACAGATGCACTTTCAGACCCACCTTATCAGTTTTACCCAGTTAAGTATGGCTTTGGAAATGGAAGTGGTCTCCTGATTACATGCAGCAGATAGGCTTTAACACACAGGTTAATTTACATCAACCCTAGTGACTCCCACTGTTGACCCCCCTCGCTCAAGAAATCACCCCAGGAACAGAGCACTGAGGCTGGAAAGACCCAGGTCTCGAGGTTATGGTTCACCTGAAGAGTTGGGGTCAATTAAATTTCAATTCCATATGCATAAATTCACTAAATTAAATTGGACCTGGTATTTTAAATCAAAATGATCAGAGCATAAAAGGAATGGAACAAATCTCTAGCACCATCCAAGAAAGGTTTTTAATTGAAATGCCATTAAATAACTCTGTTGTTCCACTCATGGCTTTGAATCCTTACATGTTGTTATTAGTGCCAACAAATACATTAAATACACACACTCTGCTAACACAAACACAACACAAAAAAACATGCATGTGCAGAGACGCACACAAACAAACACACACACACGCAAACACACCATATGGCAAACATTAAAAAGGGCCTGCACACAACAGTGTCTTTGAATTATTAGAACACACACACACAGACACACACAATATTTGTAATTTATCATGTCACTGGAGGCTGTAACTGAAATGTGAGTAGCCTGTAGAGAATACACACACTGGACACACACTGGTGGAGGGAGGCAACAGCTCAAATAACCACCAACCAACCGGCATGCCCTAAAACACACCTACATGGAATCAAGCAAGTACACGAACACACACACGCACATGCAAACGCACACATACACACTCATGCAAGAGCTCAACACAGTTCTACAATCACCAACCAACCAATCAATTGCCAAGCCCCGAAAAACACACATGCGCAAAGATTAACTTATTGAGGTCTCTATTTCCATGGCAACACAGAATAGTTTCGATGATGTTCCCTTCCCAGTCGACAGGGTTTGGCCGTATCACGGCACAGATTGGCGCTCCGCAGCTTGTTACAAAGGGTGTGTTTAAAGCAGAGAGAGAGAGAGAGAGAGAGAGAGAGAGAGAGAGAGAGAGAGAGAGAGAGAGAGCAGATGGCTGATCACTTCAGAATCATTACTTTGAAGAAAGACCCCAACCCACAACCACGCTCTGCAATATTGATTTTAATGACTGGAAGAGAAAAAACTAGCTTAGCTGTTAATGAATAAGTACTGTAACTAATGTAAACTGCATTGGATATGTGTCTTGTTTGTGATTCAGCAGACCATTTCTCTCTCAATTAGAAAAATTGTAAAATGAATCCTGTTGAGCTCAATATAGAGTCAACAGCCGTGTAGCTGTGATAGATCGACAGTCCATTATTATGTTGTTTAAAAATGTAATTTCATCATCGAAATCGAGTCACAGACAGTATGTTTCAATAGGTTGTGCGGCTCTGCAGCTTCACTACACACCTTTTATTGCACATTTTATAGCATGTTTACTTCTCTCTGATACAGATTTAGACTCACCAACACTGATTCAGACTCCCTAACACAATTCAGAGATGTTGGTTTAGACTTACTGACACTGATTTAGACTTTTTGACACTGGGGGGGGACCCGAACCTGAACTAACACTCAAACAGTGACAGTGAAGAGTTCGGCGGTGTGTTCTGAGCATACTCTGCTTAGACGAGGAACTTGCTCCAGTTGCTGGCCTGAGTGGAGACGAAGCAGCGGAGGAACTTCTCCAGCTCCTGGTT
Source organism: Hucho hucho (assembly GCA_003317085.1). Taxonomy (NCBI): domain Eukaryota; kingdom Metazoa; phylum Chordata; class Actinopteri; order Salmoniformes; family Salmonidae; genus Hucho; species Hucho hucho. The sequence goes on from QNTS01004757.1 coordinate 22,249, forward strand.
GGACCGCTCAGTTTGCCCATTCGACTGAGGGTGGAACCCTGAGGATAGACTCACCGATGCCCCCAACAGGGAACAGAATACCGTCCAATACCGTGCGACAAACTGGGACAATGTCCTGGGGAAGTCTGTGTATTCGAAAGACATGGATAATCATGAGATCAGCAGTCTCCTTCGCTGAAGGCAATTTCTCGCATGGAACAGCCTTCATTTTTTAGAAGAAGAATAGACTGACGAGTTTCAGAAGAAAGTTCTTTGCTTCTGGCCATTTTGAGTCTGTAATCGAACCCACAAATGCTGATGCTCCAGATACTCAACTAGTCTAAAGGCCAGTTGTATTGCTTCTTTAATCAGAACAACAGTTTTCAGCTGTGCTAACATAAATGCAAAAGGGTTTTCTAATGATCAATTAGACTTTTAAAATGATAAACTGGGATTAGCTAACACAACGTACCATTGGAATACAGGAGTGATGGTTGCTGATAATGGGCCTCTGTATGCCTATGTAGATATTCCATAAAAAATCATCAGTTTCCAGCTACAATTGTCAAGAATCGTGGGTACTGGTTCAGTGAGTCAGGCGCAGGAGAGCAGAGATGTGTGGACAAGGTATTTCATAATCCAACAGCACCAGTACACAAAACGATGCAAGGTGCGGGAACAATACCGGTCTCACAAACATAACGGGCTTAAAACACAGAACCCGGCAAACAATCAACCAGCCGTAAATATACCAACTTGAACAATGAATAAACATGCACACAAACATGGGGGAAACAGAGGGTTAAATAATGAACATGTAATTGGGGAATTGAAACCAGGTGTGTTGAAAACAAAGACAAAACAAATGGAAAAATGAAAAGTGGATCGGCGATGGCTAGAAGACCGGTGACGTCGCCCGCCGAACGCCGCCCGAACAAGGAGAGGGACCGACTTTGGTGGAAGTTGTGACAGTACCCCCCCCTTGACGTGCGGCTCCAGCAGCGCGCCGACACCGACCTCGGGGACGACCCGGAGTACGAGGAGCAGGGCGATCCGGATGGAGACAGTGGAACTCCCGAAGCATCGAAGGGTCCAATACGTCCTCCACCGGCACCCAGCATCTCTCCTCCGGACCATACCCCTCCCACTCCTCGAGGTACTGAAGGCCCCCTGCCCGACGCCTCGAGTCCAGTAGGGCTCGAACTGCATACCCCGGGGCCCCCTCGATGTCCATACGCCGGGGCCCCCTCGATGTCCATCGAGGACATCGAGGGGGCAGAGGAACCTCCCACACCTCAGACTCCTGGAGTGGACCAGCCACCACCGGCCTGAGGAGAGACACATGGAACAAGGGGTTAATACGGTAATCGGGTGGAAGCTGTAACCTGTAACAAACCTCATTCAGTCTCTTCAGGATTTTGAATGGCCCCACAAACCGCGGGCCCAGCTTCCGGCAGGGCAGGTGGAGGGGCAGGTTTCGGGTCGAGAGCCAGACCCTGTCCCCCGCTGCGAACACCGGGGCCTCACTGCGGTGGCGTTCGGCGCTCGCCTTCTACCACCTCACGGCTTGTTGCAGGTGCACATGGGCGGTGTCCCAGGTCTCCTCCGAGCGCTTAAACCATTCGTCGACCGCAGGAGCCTCGATCTGGCTCTGATGCCAAGGTGCCAGAACCGGCTGATATCCCTGTACGCACTGGAAGGGAGAGAGGTTAGTGGAGGAGTGGCGGAGTGAGTTTCGGGCCATCACTGCCATCTCCGCCGACTCCCCCGGCCGGTCCTGGCAATATGACCGCAGACACCTACCCACATCCTGGTTTACTCTCTCCACCTGCCCGTTACTCTCAAGGTGAAAAACTGAGGTGAGGCTGACCTAGACCCCCAGACGTTCCATAAACACCCTCCAAACCCTGGACGTGAACTCGGGACCCCGATCAGAGACATGTCCTCAGGCACCCCGTAGTGCCGGAAGACGTGTGTGAACAGAGCCTCCGCAGTCTGTAGGGCCGTAGGGAGACCGGGCAAAGGAAGGACCACAACGACCAGGATCGTGGTGTTACCCTGTGAGGGAGGAAGATCAGTCAGGAAGTCCACCGACAGGTGCGACCACGGCCGCTGTGGAACGGGTAGGGGTTGTAACTTCCTTCTGGGCAGGTGTCTAGGAGCCTTGCACTGGGCGCACACTGAGCAGGAGAAAACAAAAACACTAACGTCCTTAGCTAAAGTGGGCCACCAGTACTTCCCACTAAGACAGCGCACCGTCCAACCGATGCCAGGATGACCAGAGGAGGGTGACGTGTGGGCCCAATAGATCAACCAGTCACGGACAGCAGACGGAACGTACAGACGCCGAGCTGGACACTGAGAGGGAGTGGGTTCTGTACGTAGCACGGTTCAGTGAGTCAGGCACAGGAGAGCAGAGATGTGTGGACAAGGTATTTAATAATCCAACAGCACCAGTACACAAAACGATGCAAGGTGCGGTCTCACAAACATAACGGGCATAAAACACAGAACCAGGCAAACAATCAACCAGCCGTAAATATACCAACTTGAACAATGAATAAACACGCAAACAAACATGGGGGAAACAGAGGTTTAAATAATGAACATGTAATTGGGGAATTGAAACCAGGTGTGTAGAAAACAAAGACAAAACAAATGGAAAAATGAAAAGTGGATCGGCGATGGCTAGAAGACTGGTGACGTCGACCTCCAAACGCCGCCCGAACAAGGAGAAGTCGTGACAACAATAGTCATTTACAACATTAATAATGTCTACACCGTACTTCTGATCAATTTGACGTTATTTTAATGGACCAAAAAATTGCTTTCTTTCAAAAACAAGGACATTTCTAAGTGACCCCAAACTTTTGAACGGTAGTATATATACTCCATATAGCACGTATAACATTGATTTAGACTCAATATGACACTGATGCAGACTCAGTGACACTGGTTAATTAAGACTCACTAACACTGATTTAGACTTACTAACTCAGATGTAAACTCAGTGTCACTGATTTAGACTCATTATAACACTGACGTAGTCTCAATATAGCACTGATGTTGTCTCAATAAGACTAATTTAGATTCAATATAACACTGATGCAGACTGGTTGCAGACTGGTTTAAACACTCGTTTAGACTTAATGACACTGATTTAAACTCACTAAAACAAATTTAGACTCACTAACAGTGATTAAGATTCACTAAAACTGATTTATAATCAGTGAAACTGATTTAGACTCAGCATAACACTAATTCAACTCCTCAAACTACCAACATATTTTACATACACTTAAGAGCACCTGCTCTTTCCATGACATAGACTGACCAGGTGAATCCAGGTGAACCCTATGATCCCTCATTGATGTCACTTGTTAAATCCACTTCAATCAGTGTAGATGAAGGGGAGGATTTGTGCCAGTCAGAGGGTGAATGGGCAAGACAAAAGGTGCCTTTGAGCGACGTATGGTAGTAGGTGGCAGGCGCACCAGTTTGTGTCTAGAACTGCAATGCTGCTGGGTTTTTCACACTCAACAGTTTTCTGTGTGTATCAAGAATGGTCAACCACAGAAAGGACATCCAGCCAACTTAACACAATTGTGAGAAACATTGGAGTCAAAACATAGGCCAGCAACGCTTTTGACACCTTGTAGAGTCCATGCCCCGATGAATTGAGGCTGTTCTGAGGGCCCACGAAGAAACTTTTGGAAAAAGAAACAATCAAAGCAAAATATCAAATTAATTATAAAAATATGAATAGAGATGTAAATAATGTTATCTGAAGTAACAAATAACCAAAATTGACCATAATTTTACCAAAAGTACAGTTAATTTGCACATTCAAATTACCATAATTTGATTGTATTTTTATTTTATATTAATTTTGTCACATTTATGTGGTAAAAATGACTGCCTGACATAGGGGCAGTTCACCAACATTTTAAATTAACTTAGCTTTAATGACAAAAAGTGATTCATACATTGATCCTGAGAGACAGTGACCAAAAATATGGCTTAGTTTTCTGTATTTACTTACTCTACAGCCAGCATTATCATCATTACTAGTGAAACAATGGGATTGATTGGGCCTATGGCAGGATGCTTCTAAAAGCATTACCAAAAGTCACTTCAAACCAACTGTTATAGCAACCAAAGAAGATGATCTGTCTATCTGGTCGAAATCGTTGATACAGGTCCCCCTCCACACTCTGGTTGTTTAATAATAATTATTAATATTTATTCAAGTTATATTGTGCTTTCAGACAAAATACAAGTAATTTAGAAAAACAACATCATAACATCATGAGATGGACAGCCATTAGAATGTTCATGGCTTGAGTGGTCATCTGAGCGAGGTGGTTAAGCAGGGAGAGAAAGTCCAGAGGTAGCCAAGAAGGTCTCATCAAGGTGTCTCGCTGTCTTTGTCTTTTCCGAATTAGAACTCAGTCGGATGAAGTGTGAGCTAAGCCTCTACAGTCCATGGATAGCAAGCTACTTCTCTACTACCAAAATAAAGCACCCACTTGAAAGATGCAGTGACGTGGCGCCAGAAAGCACACCACATTTCAGTAATAATTCAAGAGCAGCCTTGTAACTTTGTCCTCTCTACGATTCTCATCAATCAATCAAATGTATTTATAAAGCCCTTCTTACATCAGCCGATGTCACAAAGTGCTGTACAGAAACCCAGCCTCAAACCCCAAACAGCAAGCAATGCAGAAGTAGAAGCACGGTGGCTAGGAAAAACTCCCTAGAAAGGCCAGAACCTAGGAAGGAACCTAGAGAGGAAACAGGCTCTGAGGGGTGGCCAGTCCTCTTCTGGCTGTGCCGGGTAGAAAGTAAAACATAACAGCTCCAAGATGTTCAAACGGTCATAGATGACCAACAGGGTCCGATAATAACAATCACAGTGGTTGTAGAGGGTGCAACAGGACACCTCAGGAGTAAATGTCAGATGGCTTTTCATAGCCGATCATTTAGAGTTAGAGACAGCAGGTGCGGTAGAGAGAGAGTCCAAAACAGCAGGTCCGGGACAAGGTAGCGCGTCCAGTGAACAGGTCAGGGTTCCATAGCCTCAGGCAGAACAGTAAACTTGTTAAATATTACGAATTTTTATTTTGAATTTGCCGCGTTATGTTTGCTCTGAAAACGATCCCGCTAGCGGGATCCATGCGCAGAGAGGTTAACTTCTTTGGGAGCAGCGCACGAGGTGACCGTTTTTGAGAGCCTGGCGTGCCCAAAGTAAAATGCCTCCCATTCAGGCCCAGAAAAGGATATGCACATATTTAGTACCATTGGATAGGAAACACTCTGAAGTTTCTAAAAGTGTTAACATTTTGTCTGTGAGTATAACAGAACGGATATGGCAGGCAAAAACCCGAGGAATTTCTGTCCTGGAAAAAGTGGTTTTGACACATTGCCTCATTTGGAACCCCTCCCTTATGAAAATGCCCATATAAGGGCATATGAAGTACCTATTGCTTCCTCTGGATGTCAACAGTCTCGAGAAAGTGTTTTGATTCTTCTTAGATGCTTTTAGATTGTAGAAGAAGACGAATAAGGAAGTGGCCACACAGATGTCAATAGAAGAAAATGCGCGTTCCCGGCTGGCGCGCTCTGTGGTTTTTTCCTTTCTTATCGCCCAGTTTATATTCCGGTTGAAATATTATACTATTTATACATAAAAGTGTTCCTAAGGATACATTTACAATTATGTTTGATTGTTCTTGGACAAGTTTATAGGTATAAGTTGAACGAGTTCTCTTCACGTTTCAATGGAGGAGTTGACGCTGTATTTTCTCATTATAACGCGCCAACCAAACGGAGATTTATGGATATAATACATTACTTTTTCTAACAAAAGAACCATGGATTGTCTTCGTTGGACACTTGGGAAGCCCTCAGCAGAAGTTCTTCAAAAGGTAATTGATTTGTTTTCGCTGTGAAATGTGTTATGTGTGAACCGTGAAGGCTTATGAATTCATGGTAATGGGAAAAATATGTGGGGTGCTATCCTCAAACAATCAAATGTGGTGCTTTCGCCGAAAGCCTTTTTGAAATCTGACAATGCTGTGATATTGCCAAGAAGCAGAGCTTTTGATGACTATGCAACACTTGTATATTGATGCATGTTTAATAATTCAACTTTTGGATTTTGAATTTGGCGCCTTGCATTTCACCGGCGCCCCACCGCTCCCTAAGAAGTTAAAACTGGAGCAGCAGCGTGACCAGGTGGACTGGGGACAGCAAGGAGTCATCAGGCCAGGTAGTCCTGAGGCATGGTCCTAGGGTTCAGGTCCTCCGAGAGAAGAGAGAGAGAAAGAGAGAAAGAGAGAAAGAGAGAAGAGAGAGAGAGAGAATTAGAGGGAGCATACTTAAATTCACACAGGACACCGAATGAGACAGGAGAAATACTCCAGATTTAACAGACTAGCCCCATGACACAAACTACTGCAGCATAAATACTGGAGGCTAAGACAGGAGCGGTCGGGAGACACTGTCGGGAGACACTCATCACTGCACACCTCTGCTGTCTTTCTTTCGGCTTCTCTCCCTCCACAACCGGACAATGGCATTCAAATCAGCTAGCTGGATAATATTACCTAGCTAGCCAAACAAACAAATTACTTGCCAGCTTCAGTCTTCATGCTCTGGTGGATTCTGATTATATTAATTAATTAATTAGGCAGGATTATGCGGCTGCCTATGGTGGCAGATTGACAAGGGTGTAACGATGTACGCTGAGAGTCGGGAAGCAATTTCAGGGAGTGAATACATTTAATAAATAAACGAACACAAGAAGAATGAACAGCGCACCAAAGTGACACAGATACAGAAACAATGACAACTGGGGAAGAAACCAAAGGGAGTGACATATAAAGGACAGGTAATCAAGGAGGTGATGGAGTCCAGGTGAGTGTCATAATGCGCTGATGCTCATAACGATGGTGACAGGTGTGCGCCATAACGAGCAGCCTGGTGACCTGGAGGCCGGAGAGGGACCACACATTACAAAGGGTGACATTTTCTGAGCTAAACTAACCAAGACACACCTCCAACAACAACACATAAAAGGACAGAAAAATGGCGTGGACAGACATGGCAGCTCTGCTTCTGGCTCCTAAGCAACTTTGCAGTATATATCTTTTTGTGTGTTATTTCTTACATTATTAGCCCAGAATGTTTTTTTGTTATTATGTACAGACGGAAATAACTTTTGGATATCAGAGCAAGGTTAACTCACCATCATTCCGAACAGAAATACGACTTTCCCGAATTGGATCCTTTGTTTGTACCCCCCAAGGCTATTGAACTTAATCCAGAGGCTGCTACAAGACGCCGCCAGCAGTGAAGAGGTATTCGGAGGCGTGCACACCATCCACCACTTCCCGAGTATATTACTCGCTAACATTCAGTCCTTGCACAATAAAGTAGACTGTAACATAACCATCTATACAGCCAGCTGGGTTCTCAATACATCACGCAGACAGGAATAAAGAACTCTCTGGGAACAAGAAAGGCGGAGGTTTATGTTTCATGATTACCTACTCATGGGGTGATTATGATAACGTACAGGAACTCAAGTCCTTTTATTCACCCGACCCATAATAACTCACAACCAAATGCTGACCGTATTACCTCCAAAGACAATTGTTAACTCTTTTTGGTCCGGGGCGCACCAATTCTGAACCAATCATATACGTCAATGTTTGGTTAAGATTTTGTCCGGTCTGGACCAGCCTTGATTTGGCCCAAACATAGACATCTATTAATTATGTATTTTCAACTTTCATTCATGTGCGAATTGACAATATATAGCCATGGGGGTTGATACTCAGAATTTGTCGATTCCCCATCAGACTAATGTTGGTTCCACTTTTCTGGGCTCCGTTATTTACTTAACAAGTAAGGAACACTCAAAATGTGCACTTATAAATCATAACAATTTTAATAAAAGAAACAGCTGTAGACAGAAGTCAAAGATCAAACATCACACATACAACTGATGTCTCTCCTGACTTCTGCAAAATAGGAAAAGTCCAAGTTGCTTTTAATATGCTTGCAGTCAAACCCTAGTGATGTAACTGCCTATGTCAATACCTTCTACTCATGAGACCAAGCCCATGCATATACAATTTTACAAACTTGCAGGAGAGACACTAGTTCCAGTGTTTTCTAAGGCCTCAGCAGTAATCTTCCACTCCCCAAGTCGCTTTATAGTGGTATGTCTGACTAGTCTCTTATCTCTTTCACTCCCCTGCAGGGTTCTGTGTCTATGAATCTCTTTTAGCCTTGAGGCGCTTTCTCACAGACACCCTGATTTGACTGCAATAACTCACACATCTCTCAGACCGTTTCTTTATAAGAGGCCAGAGACTAGAAAATAACTGTGGAACATTAAACCTTATAATGTCACGACTTCCGTCGAAGTCGGTCTCTCTCCTTGTTCGGGCATCGTTCGGCGGTCGACGTCACCGGTCTTCTAGCCATCGCCGAACCACTTTTCATTTTCCATTTGTTTTGTCTTTGTTTTCCACACACCTGGTGGTGCTGTTCCTTGCACCATCTGTGGCCGCAGAGGGCACACTGCGGTCGGTGCTGGAGAGGTTCCTCTGGGAGTCGAGGCAGCAGGCAGGGCACTCTTGCGTCACCCCAGGTGAGTCAGCACCATGCTCACCCAGAGCCCTCTGTTGCAAACATGTTTTTGTACATACATTTTCCTGAGTTTTCCCCGTATTCCCAGCATAAGGCGCTCGTAGATTCAGGCGCAGCTGGGAATTTAATTGACAGATAATTTGCCCATAGTTTAGGGATCCCCATTGTTCCAGTGGATATGCCCTTCCCAGTTCACGCCCTAGATAGTCGACCATTAGGGTCAGGGTTAATTAGGGAGGCCACCGCTCCACTGGGCATGGTGACGCTGGAGGGTCACAAGGAGAGAATTAGTCTCTGCCTTATTGATTCTCCTGCGTTTCCCGTGGTGCTGAGCCTACCCTGGTTGGCTTGTCATGACCTGACTATTTCTTGGCAACAGAGGGCTCTCACAGGGTGGTCACGAAAGTGCTCGGGGAGGTGTTTAGGGGTTTCCGTTGGTGCTACTACGGTGGAATGTCCAGACCAGGTCTCCACCGTGCGCATTCCCCCCGAATGTGCCGATTTGGCTCTCGCCTTCTGTAAGAAGAAGGCGACTCAATTACCATCCCATCGACGGGGGGATTGTGCGATAAACCTCCTAGTAGACGCAGCACTTCCCAGGAGTCACGTGTATCCCCTGTCGCAGGAGGAAACGGCGGCTATGGAAACATTTGTCTCCGAATCACTGGGGCAGGGGTACATTCGGCCCTCCACTTCACCTGCCTCCTCAAGTTTCTTTTTTGTGAAGAAGAAGGATGGAGGTCTAGCGCCGGAGTATTGACTATCGAGGTATCAACCAGATCACTGTGAGGTACAGTTACCCGCTACCTCTCATAGCCAGTGCTACAACCTGGAGCGCTTACAACCTGGTGCGTATCTGGGAGGGAGACGAGAGGAAGACGGCTTTCAGTACCACCTTAGGGCACTATGAGTACCTCGTCATGCCGTACGGGTTGATGAATGCTCCATCAGTCTTCCAGGCCTTTGGTGTATATTGATGACATTCTGAAATACTCCGCTACACGCGCCGAGCATGTGTCTCTGGTGCGCAAGGTGCTTGGTCGACTGTTGGAGCATGACCTGTACGTCAAGGCTGAGAAATGTCTGTTCTTCCAACAGTCCGTCTCCTTCCTTGGGTATCGCATTTCCACTTCAGGGATGGAGATGGAGAGTGACCGCATTTCAGCCGTGAGTAATTGGCCAACTCCCACCACAGTAAAGGAGGTGCAGCGGTTTCTTGAGTTTCCAACTACTACCGGAGGTTTATCCGGGGTTTTGGTCAGGTAGCGGCTCCCATTACCTCACTGCTGAAGGGGGGACCGGTGCGTTTGCGGTGGTCGGCTGAGGAGGACAGGGCTTTTGGTCACCTGAAGGCTCTGTTTACCTCGGATCCCGTGCTGGCTCATCCGGATCCCTCTTTAGCGTTCATAGTGGAGGTGGACGCGTCCGAGGCTGGGATAGGAGCCATGCTCTCTCAGCGCTCGGGTACGCCACCAAATCTCCGCCCTTGTACCTTCTTTTCGAAGAAACTCAGCCCTGCGGAGCGAAACTATGATGTGGGGGACCGGGTGTTGTTGGCTGTTGTCAAGGCTTTGAAGGCGTGGAGACATTGGCATGAGCGGGCTAATTACCCTTTTCTCATCTGGACTGACCACCTCAATCTGGAGTACATCCGGGCGGTGAGGAGACTGAACCCTCGCCAGGCAAGGTGGGCCATGTTTTTTTACCAGTTTTGTTTTCACCCTGTCTTACAGACCAGGTTCCCAGAACGTTAAGGCAGACGCACTGTCCCGGATGTATGACACAGAGGAGCGGCCCATGGATCACACTCCCATACTCCCGGCCTCCTGCCTGGTAGCACCGGTAGTGTGGGAGCTGGACGCGGACATCGAGCGGGTGCTACGTGCAGAACCTACTCCCATCCAGTGTCCAGCTGGGCGTCATTGCATTCCGTCTGCTGTCCGCGACAGTTTGATCTATTGGGCCCACATGTCACCCTCCTCTGGTCATCATGGCATCAGTCGGACGGTGCGCTGTCTTAGTGGGAAGTACTGGTGGCCCACTTTAGCTAAGGACGTGAGGGTTTATGTTTCCTCCTGCACGGTGTGCGCCCAGTGCAAGGCTCCTAGGCACCTGCCCAGAGGGAAGTTACAAGCCTTACCCATTCCACAACGGCCGTGGTCACACCTGTCGGTGGATTTCATAACCGATCTTCCTCCCTCACAGGGTAACACCACGATCCTGTTCGTTGTGGATCGGTTTTCTAAGTCCTGCCGTCTCCTCCCTTTGCCCGGTCTCCTTACGGAGGCCCTATTTACCCACTTCTTCCGGCACTACGGGGTGCCTGAGGACATAGTGTCTGATCGAGGTCCCCAGTTCACGTCAAGGGTTTGGAGGGCATTCATGGAACGTCTGGGTGTCTCGTTCAGGGTTTTCACCCCGAGAGAAAAGGGCAGGTGGAGAGAGTGAACCAGGATGTGGGTAGGTTTCTGAGGTCTTATTGCCAGGACCGGCCGGGGGAGTCGGCGGCGTTCGTGCCCTGTGCAGAGATGGCCCAGAACTCGCTCCGCCACTCCTCCACTAACCTCTCTCCCTTCCAGTGCGTACTGGGGTACCAGCCAGTTCTGGCGCCTTGGCATCAGAGCCAGATCGAGGCTCCTGCGGTGGACAACTGGTTTAGGCGTGCGGAGGAGACGTGGGACTCCGCTCATGTTCACCTTCAGCGGGCCGTGATGCGCCAGAAAGCCAGTGCAGACCGCCACCGCAATGAGGCCCCGGTGTTCGCACCGGTGGACTCGGGTCTGGCTCTCGACCCGAAACCTGCCCCTCCGCCTGCCCTGCCGGAAGCTGGGTCCACGGTTTGTGGGGAGACTGAGGAGACTGAAAGCGGTTTGTTACAGGTTACAGCTTCCCCCCGATTACCATATTAACCCCTCGTTCCATGTGTCTCTCCTCAGGCGGGTGGTGGCTGGTCCACTCCAGGAGTCTGAGGTGCGGGAGGTTCCTCCGCCGCCTCTGGACATCGAGGGGACCCCGGCATATGCAGTTCGGTCCATTCTGGACTCAAGGCGTCGGGCGAGGGGCCTTCAGTACCTCGTGGAGTGGGAGGTGTATGTTCCAGAGGAGAGATGCTGGGTGCCGGTGGAAGACGTGTTGGACCCTTCGATACTGCGGGAGTTCCAACGTCGCCGTCCGGATCACACTGCGCCTCGCCCTCCAGGTCGTCCCCGAGGCCGGTGTCGGCTCGCTGCTGGAGCCGCGCGTCAAGGGGGGGGGGGTATTGTCACGACTTCCACTGAAGTCGGTCCCTCTCCTTGTTCGGGCAGCGTTCGGCGGTCGACGTCACCGGTCTTCTAGCCATCGCCGATCCACTTTTCATTTTCCATTTGTTTTGTCTTTGTTTTCCACACACCTGGTTTTCATTCCCCAATTACTTGTTCATGTGTTTAACCCTCTGGTTCCCCCATGTTTGTGAGCGTGATTGTTCATTGTTATTTGTCGGTTTTGACACTGTAGACCATGAGATACTTTTGGGTAAGTTGTCGTTAATAGGACTGGGATCCGATGTCTGTCGTTGGTTTCATGACTATCTAAACGATAGAAGTCAGGCTGTTAGAGTCCGCGGCATCCGGTCAGAGCCATTGGAGTTGGTTAACCTCTCAGGGAGCAGCTCCTGAGGTGACGGTTTTGGAGAGCCTGGCGTGCCCAAAGTAAAATGCCTCCCATTCAGGCCCAGAAAATAGGATATGCATATATTTAGTACCATTGGATAGGAAACACTCTGAATTTTCCAAAACTGTTAACCATTTGTCTGTGAGTGAAACAGAACGGATATGGCAGGCAAAACCCCGAGGAATTTCTGTCCTGGAAAAAGTG
>QNTS01004757.1:46749-60469 GCA_003317085.1 Hucho hucho
CACTTTTTCCAGGACAGAAATTCCTCGGGGTTTTGCCTGCCATATCCGTTCTGTTTCACTCACAGACAAATGGTTAACAGTTTTGGAAAATTCAGAGTGTTTCCTATCCAATGGTACTAAATATATGCATATCCTATTTTCTGGGCCTGAATGGGAGGCATTTTACTTTGGGCACGCCAGGCTCTCCAAAACCGTCACCTCAGGAGCTGCTCCCTGAGAAGTTAACCTGGCTTCTGATAAGCTGCCATTGACATAAACCCTCTGATGCTGCTAAAACCTAGAAAGTAGACCACCAGATACTACTCTATAAGCTAAGGGCCTTAGCTTATAGAGTAGTATCTGGTGGTCTACTGTATCTACTGTATCTACTGTATCACAGGCTTTCTGAAGTTCCAATAACACCATCCCACAGAATGTTCCATCATCAATGTCTTTCCTAATTCGGTCTGTGAAATACAGTAAACATGAATAAGTTGAATGTGACTTCCTTAAACCGGACTGCAAATCACACATCAGAGCATTATTGGATATGCAAATGTCAATTTCTCATAGGTCACATTCTCCAGGACTTTTGATAGGACTCCCAGAATAGATAAAGGTTTGTAGTTACCTTGGTCTACCTTTCTACCTTTCTTGTGTAGTGGGATAACCCTAGCAAGTTTCAGGTCATCTAAGACCATTTTATTGGAGCAAGATTCCAAAATAGAATGTCATTGCCACAGACTGCCACAATATTACGGATACTTTTACTTATTCCGTGTATCACTGGCTTATTTGATCCTGTTTGGTAAAGTTAGTTGTTGAGATGGTGTAGGAGGATGGAGGAAAGAGGAACTGGGGCCCATACACAAACACTCCTAGGGATCCTAAAACAATGCTGTGTTCCTGAGGAGCCTCAGAGAAGCACGGCCCATAATGGCCCTTTGTTTCAGGGGTTCCTCATCGCATGACAATCCCAGAGAGGAGGTTCTTTTTGGGAGCAGAGAACCACAGAGATTGGGGGGGTCATTGTTCCTCTCTCCAGGCCCACCGTTACGCTATTCAAAACCTTAAAGGAAACACACTGATTGGGGATGGACAGAGTTTCTAAAGGGATAAATAACAGTAGAAAGAGTACAGGGGCGAGCGGAGGAGTGGAAGAGCTCACCTGATGTTGGGAGGAAGGGTGAAGGACAGGAGGAGGAGGAGGAGAAAGGAGAAGAAAAAGCCTTGGAGTTTGAATTAACCTGCCATTTTCATAGCCTTTCAATGTAATCATTATGCTACCAGCAGGAAACTTGGGGGACTGGAATTAAAAGCTGAAAGCAGAGTTCCGGTTTGATTTTTGTTTGTTCTTGGAGAGAATGCCCATCAGTTTTGGGTGGAAGTTAAATTTGCAATTGCAGAGGGGCGGTGGGTGGATAGCGGAGGAGGGTGGTGAGGTTTCCAGGATATTCAGTTTTTTTGTTTGTTTTGCCCTGCATATCACACATCAAATTGAGGTAAAGTGTAACACGTGAATGTTGTGACATGCGAAACACACATGACAGAAGACTGAAGTAGGTGAGAATTGAGAAGAGGTGGGTAGGGTCCCTAGAGGGACCATGACAGGGGGTGGGGGAAAACGTTACCCCACTGTCCTACTGTGAATAACCTATTTTCAAAACACAGCAGAATACTCAATGAAAACATAGATAAATATCTCGATCAGGCACTACAAATGACAGACCTAGGAAACAGCCTTAGATGAGAGCTCAGAGAATCCGTTAAATATAATACGATATACAGTACACACCCACTGGTTCAACACAGTTGAACATATTATTCTAATTTCAAGTGTAGTGTAGTGTTGAGGATTATGCGCACATAATGTGCAAGCATTCACACACACAAATCCCAACCCAGTCTCCCATTCATGGGGAATTTGGGAAAGCTGTTTTCTATCTCATCACAATAATAATTCTCTAAGCCAGTGGCCCTGGCATTTTCCATTGGGGAATATTTTCCATGGTATTAACAATTGGATAAAGCGGCTTTAAACCCTACAACAGTAGACTATAATAATGTTTGGCAGATTAGTGTTACTCTCATACTTTCCAAAGATAAAAAGGTGGATGAAGCTAAAGAGAGCGAGAAACCTAGTGTATTACTGAACGCATGAGGACAAAAGCTTTTTAAGCTGTTTATAAGTGACTGTTCTAAGCAGTTGACAAGACTAATGCTAAGAGTCTGGCCACTGCTTGACTGGAGTGTGATACTTTCCATGATATTCCAGCGCTACACTGACTTTCAGGGATCCACTACAGCAACAAAAACCCTGAATATTAGCCCACAAGCTTCCAGAAATGATTTGGAATAAAACAAATACCTTGGTCATTACACAAAATGGGTGCCATTTGCGTCCCTTTGATATTTTAAGTACTAATTGTGCACGAATATTGCATTTTGAAAGTCAATGATATCAAATGAAGTGCCCTTTCAAATAGACCATGTTAAGAATTTTAAATATCAGAGGCTTGCTTAAGTGTCCCTCCATCAATCCTGTGACTTCTAGGAAGATTTTAACTACTTAGGGAGCAGTGGGGCGCTAGCACTCCCGACACTACCCGGTGAAATGTATGGCGCCAAATTCAAAATCCAAAAGTTGAATTATTAAACATTCATCAATATACAAGTGTTGCAAAGTCATAAAAAGCTCTGCTTCTTGGCAATATCACAGCGTTGTCAGATTTCAAAAAGGCTTTACGGCTAAAGCACAACATTTGATTGTTTGAGGATAGCCCCTCTCATATTTTATGCATTAGCATAAATCCATAACCAAAGCGGGTCTCATAAAACGCATAAACTTGCTAATATAAAATCCCTTACCTTTCAAAGAATTTCTGCTGAGGGCTTCCCAAGTGTCCAAAGAAGACATCCAATGGTTCTTTTGTTAGAAAAAGTCATTTTTTATATCCATAAATCTCTGTTTGGTTGGTGCGTTATGTTCATAAAATACAGCGTCCACTCGCCCATTGAACCGTGAAGAGAACACGTTCAACCTATACCTATACACTTGTCCAAGAACAATCAAACATCGTTGATAATGTATCCTTAGGAACACTTTCATGTATATTTACTATAATATTTCAACCGGATTATAAACTGGACGATAGGAAAGGAAAAAACCACAGCATGCGCGAGCCCGTGAACGCGCCTCTTTTGTTTACATCCTGTGACTAGTTCGAAATTCTTCTTCTATTACCATCCAGAGCAACCTAACATCACCAAACACTGTCTAGAGACTGTTGACATCCAGTGGAAGCAATAGGTACTGCAATCTTACTCCGAATATATGGCTGTTTTCAATAGGGAGGGGTTAAAAATGAGGCAATGTGTCAAAAACACTTTTTCCAGGACAGAAATTCCTCGGGTTTTCGCCTGCTATATCAGTTCTGTTATACTCACAGACAATATTTTAACCCTCTTAAAGTGTTTCCTATCCAATAGTACTAATTATGTGCATATCCTAGTTTCTGGGCCTGAGTGGCAGGCCTTACTTTGGGCACGCCAGACTCTCCAAAACCGACACCTCAGCTGCACTCCCGACAGCTGCAGTCCTGACACTACTTAACTTCTTAGGGAGCGGCAGGTGAGGTGACGGTTTTGGAGAGTCTGGCATGCCCAAAGCAAAATGCCTGCCACTCAGGCTCAGAAAATAGGATATGCACATAATTAGTACTATTGGATAGGAAACACTCTGAGGTTTCTAAAAGTGTTAACATAATGTCTGTGAGTATAACAGAACTCATTTAGCAGGCGAAAACCCGAGACAAATCTATCCGGAAATCAGTTTCTGGTGACCTATTGCTGTTTGACACACTCCCTATTGAATCCATTTGTAATAGTTTTGCATAGTCATCAAAAGCTCGGCTTCTTGGCAATTTCACAGCGTTGTCAGATTTCAAAAAGGCTTTACGGCGAAAGCACAACATTTGATTGTTTGAGGGTAGCACCTCCAATATTTTTTCATTAGCATAAATTCATAAACCATCGCGGTTCACACAAAACACATTTCACAGCGAAAACAAATCCCTTACCTTTTGAATAACTTCTGCTGAGGGCTTCCCAAGTGTCCAACGAAGACAATCCTTGGTTCTTTTGTTAGAAAAAGTCATTTATTATATCCATAAATCTCTGTTTGGTTGGTGCGTAATGTTCAGAAAATCCAACGTCGAATCGCCCATAGAACCGTGAAGAGAACGCGTTCAAATATACCTATAAACCTTTCCTAAACAAATCAAATACCAGTTAAAATGCATCCTTAGCTATCCTTTTATGAATATGAGCGATAATATTTCACTCGGATGGTCACCTAAACGTTATATAAGTAAAATAAAGTGGGGCGTGCAGCCAGACTAGCGCACGAGAAAACTTGTTGACATCTGAGCTACCTTGGCCATTTCCTGTACCTATTCTTCCTGCTTCCTCCAATCTCTCTGAGGCTTTATATATAGACTGTTGACATCTAGTGGAAGCCATAGGTACTGAAATCTCGGAGCTGCTTGCCATAGAACTCAATAGGGAGACTGTCAGACAGAGCCAATGTGACAAAAAACAGTAATTCCGGATAGATTTTTCTCTGGTTTTTGCCTGCTATTTCTGTTCTGTTACACTCACAGACATTATGTTAACACTTTTAGAAACTTCAGAGTGTTTCCTATCCAATAGTACTAATTATGTATGTGAATATCCTATTTTCTGGGCCTGAGTGGGAGGCATTTTACTTTGGGCACGCCAGACTCCAAAACCGTCACCTCAGGAGCCGCTCCCTAAGAAGTTAAGGGCAGTGTTTTATATGCAAATAAACCCATAGGCCTACATTGTCTAGTTCTCTGTATGGTTGTAATAATAATGAATTCTATTTTGTGGTTTCTTGCATCATGCAGCACAATACAATGCAATTTACTGTCACGTACTTGGACAATGGTGTTACAGACCAAGTAAAATAATAATGAATTAACTTCTAGGACCAAAAGGCTCCTTAAACAAGCCATACAAAGCTGGTTACAATTTCAGTTTTATCCTCCAGAAAAGATAGAACAAATATTACAACAAATATACTGATTAATAAAAAAAACATTCTTTATGGATAAAATTTATTTTAAATTTGTTATATTTATTAATGATATTATGAATCGAAACAGAGGAGTTATGTCACATATGCATATATATGGGAATATCTGCTCAATCCAAACCCTTACCACAACAATGGAGGAGGCAAGAGGAAAAGGGAGAATGTAGGGAACTTGTTTACCTGCCATATATTAAAGAACCAAATTGGCTGAAAGGAACTGGCATAAATAGACAAATATACCATTTTAATACAGCTGTACAGCTGCGCCATACAGGTTGCAAAGTAAATGGGAGATTTTCAATGTATCAATTCCATGGCAGATGGTTTATGAACCGGTACAAAAAAGTTTTGACATTTCAATTATTATATAAAATTTGCTGCGAAGAGAGAATCAATAGATTTGGTATTGCCCCTATGTAGCTTGTTTCTGGTCACAGGTTCATGAATGGTTAACAAAATCACAACATGCACTTCAAATTGGATGATTTGGAAAGCCATAGTCAGTCAATAAATAATATAATAATACTTGTAGGAAAGGGGCGCTCCCCTCTTACCCATCCAATGGGTTTTGAGAAGGAGGTGAGGAGAGAGGATGTGAGGAATGAAGGAAATGAAATTAATTTCTTGTTTCCTCCATTCCTCATCTCCCTCTCAATGCACATTGGGGGAGAGAGGGAAGGTTCCTCCACTCGGCCTCCAATGCACTTTCAATGAGAGGCAAGTAGTGGCGGAAACAAAGACAGAGGAAGCAAGAATGTGATGTCTAGTTTTCATACAGACACACACACACACATACTATTAAATTTTTTTTAAATGCTGTTGTTTATATTTTTCATTCTTCTGGAAGGTTTAGTAAAGCTATAAATTATAGATAAGTTTGCTAAAGCACAAACAGACCTTATTACTAGGCATGACAAAGAAACATGCAGTGTGTAGCAGTTCCGTAACCACAGATGCTGGGAGACGGGAAGCAAGTACAGGGTGAGGATTTAATAAAGATAGACATGAAACTAAACAAGAACAGTGTCTGGCCAAGAGAAACAAAACAACATCAATGCAGACATGGGAATGAAACTGAGGAAGTGACAGATATAGGGGAGGCAATCAATGACGTAATGGAGTCCGACGAGCCGGCCAAGGCGCGGAAGACCGACGAGCCGGCCGAGGCGCGGGAGCCGGCTGAGGAGTGGGAGCCTGACGAGCCGGCTGAGGCGTGGGAGCTTGCCGAGCCAACCGAGGCAGGTGAGCCTCTCGAGCCAGCTGAGGCAACCCCGGTTGTTTCGGCAGCGGCACCAGGACCCGACGTCACCAAAAAAATACAAAAATGAATCCCTGATGCTTCCAATTGTGGTGTCTGCATTCTGTAACGGTTCCGTAACCACATACGCTGAGAGACGGAAGCAAATACAGGGTGAGGATATAATAATAAGTAGACATGAAACTAAACAAGAACAGTGTCTGGCCAAGAGAAACAAAACAACATCAACGCAGCCACGGGGATGAAACTGAGGAAGTGACAGATAAAAGAGAGGCAATCAATGACGTGATGGAATCCAGGTGAGTCCAATGAAGCGCTAGTGCTCGTAACGATGGTGACAGGTGTGCGTGATGATGAGCAGGCTGGCGACCTCGAGTGCCAGAGAGGGGGAAGCAGACGTGACAAAGTGTCCATATTTCATGTGACATTTTGAATGACAAGTAGATGTTTTGTTGTTGCTAGGAGTCATGGTCTCGTTGTTCCTATCTACACTCTTATTCCTGTAACTACACGTGTCAAGCTGGAAGAAAATCATAGTTAAATGTATATTTAGAAACGTTAACCCTGACATCACACATTGCCCCTTAAATTTATAGAGACCCATATGTTGGCTCAATCGGAAATTACCTTCAAAATGTTATCGAGCGGCCTCCCTAGTGGTGCAGTGGTCTAAGGCACTGCATCGCAGTGCTAGCTGTGCCACTAGAGATCCTGATTCGAGCCCAGGCTCTGTCGCAGCCGGCCGTGACCGGGAAACCCATGGGGCGGCGCATAATTGTCCCAGCGTTGTCCGGGTTAGGGGAGGGTTTGGCCTGCAGGGATGTTCTTGTCCCATCGCGCTCTAGCGACTCCTGTGGCGGGCCGGGCGCAATGCACACTAACACGGTCGCCAGGTGTATGGTGTTTCCTCCGACACATTGTGGCTGGCTTCCGGGTTAAGCAGGCATTGTGTCAAGAAGCAGCGCGGCTCGGCTGAGTTGTGTTTCAGAGGACGCAAGACCTTCAACTCTCACAAGTCCGTACTGGAGTAGCAGCGATGACTGTAACTACCAACTACCTTTATAATAGTAATATATATATATTTTTTTTGTAAATATATTTTTTTTATTGAGCAATCTGTAACAATTCAGTGATACAGATTGAATTGAGTGCCTCTACATGCTAAAATAGTCGAATAGCTAGACAGTTTTACTGGCACATATGAGAATCCCTGTCTCTTCTGTGGTACCTGTGTGCAGATTACCATTTTCCCATCTCTAATTATTTAAAAAGACTAATTGGATGTCCTGCCTCTACACTAACCTTTAAGGTGTGTGTGTGTGTGTGTGTGTGTGTGTGTGTGTGTGTGTGTGTGTGTGTGTGTGTGTGTGTGTGTGTGTGTGTGTGTGTGTGTGTGTGTGTGTGTGTGTGTGTGTGTGTGTGTGTGTGTGTGTGTGTGTGTGTGTGTNAGAGGGCTGCGACATAATGCAATGCATATCAATGACCTGATGAGTGACTGGGCTTCCCCCAGCTGTCGTCCAACTAAATGAAGGTGAATTTTCAGCTCTTTCCCCTCCACTTAACTCCCATTTCACTCTGATTACATTTTATTAGCTTTTCCCTGGTTGACGCTGGGAGATAAGTGATCCGAGGAAAAACAGCTTCCTCTTCATGTTTATTCCCTAAATTCCTTCTTGTTTTTCTGTTGGGGCTGCCGGCTGCGACAGAAAGCGGCAGGCGGCACTTTGGGTCTCAGTGTTTTCATTTACGCTGCATGCTAATGTTGGTCAGAAAGATCGCCCTCTCACAGTGACTGATGGCAGTATCATTTATTTCCACTGTTTAGATACTTGACTTACCTGACTTAAATCCTTGTTTCAAGTTGGTTTAGATACTGTATGTAGAGTATTTATGAATTACTGTATAATCTCAAAGATAGTTATGAAGGACCAGTCAACCAAAAAGGCAGTATTTGTAATGTCTGCTTCCAACTCACACTCTCAAACACGTAGATCCCCTGAACGCAGCTCACTTTCCAGACCACTTTCCAGCTCGCACTCTCAAACACCTAGATCCCCTGAATGCAGCTCACTCTCCAGATCCCAATCACCTGAATTCTGATCACCTGTTCACACACCTGTATGTCATTATCACACACTATTTAGTTTAGTTCTTTGCACCCCATCATTGTGAGGTGTTGTTTGTTTTGTGACACACTTCTATTCAGAGCTCTGGTTTTCCCGTAATATAATCCTCCCGTGTATGATAGTTTTTGCCTGCCTCACTAATGACGTCTTTTGCCTATTCCCTGCCTGTACCGTAGCCGTATCGGATTTCCTGTTATCAACCTATTGCCTGATCTCCCGGACGACGTTACAAGCCTTTTCCCTGCCTGTACTGTTGCCTTTTTGGACCCCCTGTGTATGACCTTCTGCCTGCCCCTGGACCCAGCTACCTGCCTCCTCCTGTGGTCCTTTGCAAATAAACACCTGCTGCGCCCTGTGCTTGAAACCAGGTCTCTGTCTCCCATCGTGTACATTACAGTATTGACACCGGAGGTTTTACAGACAAACGTATATGTAACTTCCATGTGCTAAAAACACGTCAGACATTCACAGTATCTGGCAAAAATATTCTAAAAGTAATTTTCGAACACAAGTCATTTTTTATGTGTTTTTCAGTCAAGTTTAAAGTTGTATTAGTCGTATGTACAGGATACACATGGTATTCACCGTCTAACGAAATTCTTACTTGCAGGTTCCTTCTCGACAATGCAACAACAACAAGAAATAAGAAAATATAAGAACACGAACATAAAGCAGGAACTAGCAATATGCAATCTTATTTTTTCTTAAGTCTTATTCAAGTTCATTGTTGCAAACATGTAGGTATTCCTGAAAAACACTGGGTTCATACAGTATCTATCAGGTCCTACTGCAGCACATATTAATACTGATAAGAAAGCTTAATACATATCGGTCAGAAAGCGTATCGATCGGGAAAACATGGAACCCATGTTAAAAACACATCCAGCTCCTTCTAACAAAACCCTTTGAATTATTAGTTTTCATTGTTCTTCCAAAACGTCAATTTCCTGGGCAATGACCTGAAAAGAGAAATGCATGACCTTCTCCTTCACCCCGTCTGTCTCTCTCTC
This sequence comes from Hucho hucho, assembly GCA_003317085.1. NCBI lineage: Eukaryota > Metazoa > Chordata > Actinopteri > Salmoniformes > Salmonidae > Hucho > Hucho hucho. Next base: position 56,239 of record QNTS01004757.1, read on the forward strand.
CACCTCTTCCTCTCTCCTTTGCTCCAGCACACCGACGTAAACACATGTTGTTCATGTCAGGGCAGATTGGAGCTCCGCTATCTTTCTCCATCAGGCCCTCTAGCAGCCTCTCTATTGATTTGAATGGAAACAACTTGCTAATCCAAATAAAACACCATGTCAGGGAGCCATTCAAGCTAACAGAAATATCAGCCCAGCATGACACCATACAGGAGGGAGAAGGGGGGGAGAGAGCCACGGGGCTACTGGTGCTTCTCCTGACATCTCAGGGAGTGTAGGTGGGGGAGGGGTGTGTGTGTGTGTGTGTGTGTGTGTGTGTGTGTGTGTGTGTGTGTGTGTGTGTGTGTGTGTGTGTGTGTGTGTGTGTGAGAGAGAGAATGTGTGCACTGTAAAATACTCTTGTAGTTTTTACAGTATTATACAATATAACTAATTATTATATAACTATTTGCAGTAAATTGTCTTAAATGGAAATGCACTCTGGGTGATTGTAGGCATAAACAATAAATGATACCGTAAATTTCGAAGAAAGAAGGGGTTGGCAACTGACAACATTTTCAGAATAAGGTTTTTACATTTTGTGAATTATGGTCCATTGTGGGAAAATGTTGTGCGCATGGAAAAATTGCTGTATTTCGAATGGTACTGTTATTCCACCCCACAGTGTACAGAACTGTACTGTATTTTTGAAGCTCCAAAAACCTTGACCACTAGTGGATGCATGGTATTGTTGTTTCTGGCTCATGAACGTATTTTGAGGCGTGCCTTGTAAGAGGCTAGATTTGTAGCATGCTTCATTGATAGTGCTCAAACTTTTAATGGTTGAGTACCTGCCATGTCCTTTGGTCTGTTTTGCCCTGTAGTCGCTGCCAGTTTGGAAATCGTTTTTAAGGCCTCTATAAGTGCAAGTGATATAACAGACCAACTTTTGGACTTTTACATCACCTGCATTTCTAGAGGCATTCATTGATATGATGTAATATGTAAACACATTACCTAGCAACAAACATACTTAGCAACAAACCAATCTCATTCAATTACGGTAAAATACTGTAAAATACAAACACCATCTCCCTGAAACGAATTGTATTCATTCATTCCTTCATCCATTCAGCCATTCATTACAAATACGTAAAAATATTACAACAACGCACTGTACTGCTGTTTTATGTAACTTACTGTAACTCTGTGTTGTTTTTGTCGCACTGCTTTGCTTTATCTTGGCCAGGTCGCAGTTGTAAATGAGAACTTGTTCTCAACTGGCCTACCTGGTTAAATAAAGGTGAAATAAAAAATAAAATATAAAATGACAGACAGCCAGTTGCCTATAAGTTACAGTAAAAACAATGGTAAGAAATATTACAGGAACAGTATTGGATACTGTAAAACGTGGTACAGTGTGCGTGTGTAGCATAAGCATAGAGACAGTTAGTCAATCATGTCCTTACCACTCACAAAAACCACAAAGAGTCAAAGAGCTCGAATCAGTCCCTGATCAGTTTGATCTGTGGAGGCTCAGTGAATAATCACCCATCCCACACTACAGGCGCCAAGCCTCTCCTTGCCTTCCCCACTCGGATAGTGTTAATGTGGGGTTAAGACATGGGGAGACCAGCCTAAGGACCCTGGAGACCCCCAGGTTCCTTAGGGTTCCTAGCGTGGCCTTGGAGGGCCATGGCTGGGGCTGGGGCTTGGGCTTGGGCACCACCTCAATCAATCAAATGTATTTATAAAGCCCTTCTTACATCAGCTGATGTCACAAAGTGCTGTACAGAAACCCAGCTTAAAACCCCAAACAGCAAACAGCAATGCAGGTGTAGAAGCACGGTGGCTAGGAAAAACTCCCTAGAAAGGACAGAACCTAGGAAGAAACCTAGAGAGGAACCAGGCTATGAGGGATGGCCAGTCCTCTTCTGGCTGTGCCGGGTGGAGATTATAACAGAACATGGCCAAGATGTTCAAATGTTCCTAGATGACCAGCATGGTCAAATAATAATAATCACAGTGGTTGTCGAGGGTGCAACAGGTCAGCACCTCAAGAGTAAATGTCAGTTGGCTTTTCATAGCCGATCATTCAGAGTATCTCTACAGCTCCTGCTGTCTCTAGAGAGTTGAAAACAGCAGGTCTGGGACAAGTAGCACGTCCAGTGAACAGGTCAGGGTTCCATAGCCGCAGGCAGAACAGTTGAAACTGGAGCAGCAGCACGACCAGGTGGACTGGGGACAGCAAGGAGTCATCAGGCCAGGTAGTCCTGAGACATGGTCTTAGGGCTCAGGTCCTCTGAGAGAGAGAAAGGAAGAAAGAAAGAAAGAAAGAGAGAGAGAAAAAGAGAGAGAGAATTAGAGAGAGCATACTTAAATTCACACAGGACACCGGGTAAGACAGGAGAAATACTCCAGATATAACAGACAGACCCTAGCCCCCCGACACATAAACTACTGCAACATAAATACTGGAGGCTGAGACAGGAGAGGTCAGGAGACACTATGGCCCTGTCTGACGATACCCCCTGACAGGGCCAAACAGGCAGGATATAACCCCACCCACTTTGCCAAAGCACAGCCCCCACACCACTAGAGGGATATCTTCAACCACCAACTTACCATCCTGAGACAAGGCCGGGTATAGCCCACGAAGATCTCCGCCATGGCACAACCCAAGGGGGGGCGCCAACCCGGACAGGAAGATCACGTCAGTGACTCGACCCACTCAAGTGACACACCCCTCCTAGGGACGGCATGGAAGAGCACCAGTAAGCCAGTGTCTCAGCCCCTGTAATAGGGTTAGAGGCAGAGAATCCCAGTGGAGAGAGGGGAACCGGCCAGGCAGAGACAGCAAGGGTGGTTCGTTGCTCCAGTGCCTTTCTGTTCACCTTCACACTCCTGGGCCAGACTATACTCAATCATAGGACCTACTGAAGAGATGAGTCTTCAATAAAGACTTAAAGGTTGAGACCGAGTCTGCGTCTCTCACATGGATAGGCAGACCATTCCATAAAAATAGAGCTCTATAGGAGAAAGACCTGCCTCCAGCTGTTTGCTTAGAAATTCTAGGGACAGTAAGGAGGCCTGCGTCTTGTGACCGTAGCGTACGTGTAGGTATGTACGGCAGGACCAAATCGGAAAGATAGGTAGGAGCAAGCCCATGTAATGCTTTGTAGGTTAGCAGTAAAACCTTGAAATCAGCCCTTGCCTTAACAGGAAACCAGTGTACTAGAGAGGCTAGAACTGGAGTAATATGATACATTTTTGGGGTTCTAGTCAAGATTCTAGCAGCCGTGTTTAGCACTAACTGAAGTTTATTTAGTGCTTTATCCGGGTAGCCGGAAAGTAGAGCATTGCAGTAGTCTAACCTAGAGGTGACAAAAGCATGGATACATTTTTCTGCATAATTTTTGGACAGAAAGTTTCTGATTTTTGCAATATTACGTAGATGTAAAAAAGCTATCCTTGAAACAGTCTTGATATGTTCGTCAAAATCCATACACACTCCTAGTGAGGGGTAACCGCTGCACAGCAGGGGGTGCTGGGGGCAGGGGGTGTTAAAGGGGGAGGTGTCCAGGAGGGTTTTAGGGTAGGTGGCAGCAGTGGCATTTCTAAGGTAATGCTAATTGTTACCCTGGTGCTCCGGCCATGCCTGGAGTCAGTTATCCATGGACCTGTGTGTGTGCGTGTATGTGCGTCTGTGTGTGTGTGTGTGTGAGCTCTCAAGACCTTTAATTAAATACCAAAGGTTAATGCACAAATCAGGAACCCAGAACTCTGTTAAGAGATGGACGTTAAACACAAATGAGTATGTTAAATCTGTGTGCGTGCGTGTGTGTGTGTGTGTGTGTGTGTGTGTGTGTGTGTGTGTGTGTGTGTGTGTGTGTGTGTGTGTGTGTGTGTGTGTGTGTGTGTGTGTGTGAATTAAAGGGTCTTCTGTCTAGCCCAGTAGTCTGCATATTAGATGCAGTAGTTGGCGCACCTCTCCTATCTCTGATTGTTCTAGGTGTCTTTTGCCAGAGGTTACCTCAGCATATGTAGGCTGATGATCTGAATGATACATGGTGTGGACTGCATCATGTGGTGTACTTCTCTGAAGGACAGTGTTCTGCCCGACCCTAGAGTAGTGGTCAGTGCTGTGTTGTGATGGGCTTGGTCTAGTAGAGCTGTGTTGTGATGGGCCTGGTCTAGTAGAGCTGTGTTGTGATGGGCTTGGTCTAGTAGAGCTGTGTTGTGATGGGCTTGG
>QNTS01004757.1:95533-106718 GCA_003317085.1 Hucho hucho
GGTGCATTAGTGATGTGTAGTGCATTAGGGATGTCTCATTTCATTCTTAGAAGAATAAGAAAAACACTTGAGAAGTTCACTTTCTGAGTCTTGACAACAGACGATTGACCACAGACGATTGCAGGAGGTGAAAGGATTGCGTAGCTCTCTCACTCGAGGAATTAGCATTTTTTTTGTGCATTCAGACCTGTGACTAATACGTGTGTGTCTGTGCATGCATGTGTGCAGGCTGATATCAACCGATAAGCGCCAGTCTGTGATGCATGTGTGTGTGTGGCGTTTCGCCTGCGAGCCCACACATGCGCATTGAAGTACTTTCGAGGAGTAGTGGGGCTGGAAGCTAGCTTTTTTCCTGTCTCTTTCTCTCTTTCTGTCTGCCTACATGTGCTAAACTCCTGCCCCAACCGTACTCTGCTCATCTTATCTCAGCCTGTGGCTCTGTGAGCTAGCCACTCGTCCCCCCGCGTCAGGCAACAGCCCTGGCAATAGATGCACACACACACACACACAGCCTTGGAATGTAGCCCACACACACATCCACTAATCCAGGCCTACATCCTGCTACTGTAAGTAAAAATAATAGAACATTTTGTCACTAAAACCTTCAAAAAGATAGAAGAAAACGTTGCGCTACAGTCAGTTGAGATGGTGATGAAGAAAAACATGTCACTAAATTAAGCGAATTTACAGTAATTTACTGAGGGCTAATGAAAAATCTCCAACTACTGAAGAACTGCAAGAAGAATAGGCTGCGCTTACGTTACATTAACATGACATTTTACGGTAATTCCACATTCAATTCTGGAGGCACCTGAACGGCACCCATTTCATTTCTGTCACCCCTCATTAAAAACAACAGTAAATGCATGTCCCCACTCTACGGTAATTCAATTTACATGCTATGATAACCTTTCTGCTAAATATATCCTATGAGTTCAGAACTCCCTTCCTTATTCTCTCTCTCTCTCTCTCTCTCTCTCTCTCTCTCTCTCTCTCTCTCTCTCTCTCTCTCTCTCTCTCTCTCTCTCAAAGTTAAATCCGTGACTCTTGAAGCACACAGAGAAAGAACTCCATCAGACCATCGTAAGAGTGGTCGTCTGCCACTGTCCTGCAGTCCGCGTTTAAAGGGACATTTCACTCAGAAATTAAAGTTTGACAGCTGTTTTCAGCTGCTTATTTTTTACAGTCATTTGGGATTGAGGCATATTTAGGTCTACGCAACCGTAGATGTGCGTCGTGGTTTCCTCTTGACTGTAGACTACCTTAGAAGTCTTGATTTGATTTGAAAGTGTAATGTCCCTTTAAACGTTTTACTCCGTACATCCTCACCTCAAACTCTAGCCGATCCTATCCCTATATCCTCCCCATCTCCAAGCCTCTACATTAGTTTCAATTAGTGTGCTACTGTCAGAACGGACTTATCAATGTCATCGGCAAACACAGCATCCTTTCACAAAGATTTCTTGCATGTCTCTTGTTTTATAATGTGTCTGTTGCCATATTAATTACACCGCCTCACTCTCGCCATGGTAACGGCTTGTATTCTCTAATGAATCGTAGCCCGCCCGGGCTCCCATCATGATTCATGTCTTGAAAACACACGGCTAGTTTGTGTTGTCAGTGAGCAACAAAATGGGGTTCGTGTTGTTCTTTTTCCCAGTAACAATATGCTCATATATTGTCATATTGAGTCGACAATTGACATTTCGGTCTGAGGACTTGTGAACTGCAGGATTTCCGCACGAACCTGGGTTCATTTGGGCTACGTGTGTCGTTAACCTTCGTGTGAGGTAACAATTAGCCTTTTGTTTTCCCGAGGAACTTCAACCACGGCGAACCTGAACGTTTTTTCGGACTCGTTGGTCATTTTTTTTATAATGCTATGAGATGGATGGATAACTACCTAATAAGATGACACACTGTACAGGATTTTCTGTGAAGTTGTCCTGTCAGACTGAGATTTGACGTTATGATCCTCAGATTCCTACCGCAAGACTCATAAACCTCAGAGTGAGTCAATCCACGTGAAGCTAGACACACCCAGAAGACCAATCGCTCCCGACTCTGTCAATTTCATTTGCCGCTCTACTTGTGCTATTTTGTTTTTCTTCGGTTGTTCTTTCCAACAGTCCTGGAGGATAGACGGAGCCTAAGATTGACGGACCTCCTCTGGTATGTGGATCGTGATGATAAGCATGCGGCCGTCAGAAGACCCCTCTACCTGAAGTGTGGAGAGAAGGCCCGGGTTGGAAGTTGGAGCCTGGAGCTAGAGTTGGGACCCATGCCCTGTGTTGATGTTGGCCCATGGGGCCGGAAGGGCTTGCATCGGGTTCAGTGCGCACGTGCCCGAACACGTACACAGGCATACATGGCTGTCCATATGTTATGATTCCATGCATATGAGAATGAGCACACACACACATACGTGTATGTACGTGCACACATGTACACACACACATCTAAAGTACACATACTCAAACACAAAGATTGAATATACTTTCATCATAATACTCACTAGTCTCATCATATCCATAAAACAATTCACCTTAGTCTCCTTCTTCTGAGTTATGACATTCAGCATAGTTCATAAAAGGGAAAAATGCCTTTTTTGGAGAAACAGCAGAAGGAACAAGCAAATCCCTCATCATTCTTCAACCGTCTGAGTTTTTCAGAGGATCAATTTTCGATTTGACAGGATTAAGACGAGCTCCTAAAATAATCAAGGCACGGCATCACGGGATCATGTTGCACTTAACCCTCATTACATTCCTACCATCACATAATTGTATGATCATCACGTTTTCCATTCTTTGGATTACAGACACTTTGCCTTGCACCCTAGTCCCTTTAGTACACTACTTTTGACCAGAGCCCTATGGCCCATAGTACACAACGTAGTACACCCCCAGTCTTGGCACACAGCTGATTACTTTGTAACCCCAAACCCCAATTCTGTTCATTATAAGTTATAGGAACACGGGAGTAGTAAAATAACCGTTCTGGCTTTTTGTTTGTAACTCGTCCAACCGTTGTAACGCACCCCTGAAGACACTGGTACGGCTCCAAAACACACTACGCTGTACGCTTGAGCTTGATTAGTACGGTACGTGAGGCTAACCGAAAGCCTACAACCCCTGGAAGGGTTGGTTGGGAACCGCTGAACTCTGTTTGGAGAGTAACAACAGTGAACAGGATCTTGATTAACTTCATGAACAAACTCCGTTGAAAGTTGTAATGAAGTCGGAGACTTTTCATGGGATGGATTTCAATTGATCTTTAAACAAGAAGAATATTAATAGCAATAATTTTTTCACATCAAACATAATTTAACTACACCATTATATAAAACATTGAATAGTGAAGCATTTATTGAAAACAATCCAATAGAGTTTGACTTACTAGGGCCAGAAGTTGTTTCTATCCATGTGACCTGTCCCCTCAAAAAAAAGATGATCTATATACTGAGAAGATACTGGACTGACCACTATAACAATGGGAAAAAATGTCATAAAAGAGCGGAAGACTGGCGTGAGCAGGTGGGAATATTTTGTCCAAAGACAGGGCAGATACGTGCGCGAACAACCGGAAAAACTCAGATATAAAATATTTGTTCTCAAGTTGCCGGAATGACACGTGCGTCCACTAATATCAGTACTTTCGTTAAAAACCTGAACATTGCAAAATGTATATCCTGGTCAGGTCGCATTGTCCGTAAAAACTCCTAGCCCTATCAGAACAGGGCACCCGAAGACAATGATCCTCTTTAGACCAGGCCCCAGACTCAACAATAGTACTCCCTATAGACCCTTGTATGTTTGTTTTGCGTGCGTCTCAAATGGCACCCTATTCCCTATATAGTACATTACTTTTGACAAGTAGCACTAATTTAGACTAGTGGGCCCTGGACAAAAATAGTGCACTATATAGGGAATAGGGTGCCATTTGGGATGTTGCACTTGAGTCCAATACTAATAGGAGCTGGCACACTGCGACAACACATATCACACACACTAATTGTTGCATAATCAATGATGAAACCCATTGTAATGGCAATTATACACTGCACAAAAATAGAAACACAACAGGTAACGTGTTGGTCCCATGTTTCATGAGCTGAAAGAAAAGATCCCAGAAATGTTCCAATACGCACAAAAAAATCTTAGGAGGAGTATTTCTATCGGACCCTTTGTGGGGAAAAACTGCGCCCCCTGCCCAGTCATGTAAAATCCATAGATTAGGGCCCAACAAAGCTATTTATGAACTGTAACTCAGCAAAATATTAGAAATTGTTGCATGCTGCGATTCTAGTTTAGTTCAGTATAATTGTTTAACAGGGCTAGGGCCGATCATCGGCAGCAGACAATGCGGAGGTGATGTTGAAACGTTTCTTCATTTATACGGTGAATTTCATCCAAATGAGAATCAAGGACATTGAGTTTAGGACGTTGGAGTACATTTTTGGTTGTGTGTGTGTGTCACGGATCCCTCCTGGAACTGTCATTGCGCACACCTGGCCCCAATTACCAATGATTAGTGTTTGTATATTTGTGCCCTTTGGTTCTCCATTGGGCTGTCGATTGTGCTGTGCTTTGGCTCTTTTTGTTTTGGGTTTAAACCCTGTGTTTTTGTATACGTGTTGGTTTAGTCTCCGTCCCCGTGCCTATACACGGCACGCCGTAATATGGGCATAATAAAAACCCATATTACTCATTCCTGCGCCTGTCTCCCGACCCTTTATACCAACGTGACAGTGTGGGACACTTTAAAGACCCAATCTGTGATATTTATAGCCATTTTGGATCCTTTAAATGAATTATCATAAGATGTAAAAAAAAAACATGGATGTGTAATTTTCAGCAAACATTAACAAAGAATTATGAGAATATAATGGAGTGTATCCATCAATATTATTTGCCAGGGAAGGGAATGATTCCTTTGCGTTACTTGTCAGAGAGAGAGAGAGAAATTGACCAAACGACGCAGTGAACAGAGTGGAGTAGAACTCAGTGCTAATTAACACTAATCAGCAGGCATAATTAATTATGCATTATTAGTTATTTTCACAGAGAATGGCACCTGCTCCTCTTGCTGATTCTTCCAATTAGTCTTTATTATTAATTGATGAGTCAACAGAATGATGCTTTCTGACAGTGTCACCCCCGCAGTAGCACAGCCACCCCACTCTCCTTAGAGAGAGCTCTCCCTGGGCTACTCTGTCCCTTCCGCCCCCTCTACCGGTGGTAGGAAAAAATGTGCTCTTTCACATTCCCAAATTTTTCTTTTCACAATTGGCACATATACAGAATGGAGTAAAACTAGTGAGCTCTTACTTTATTTGTTTCTTCACCACTAGCACATACATGTACAGTATATTGAGCAAACGATAGAATTAAACTAAAATAGGCTTCTTTCTCTCTACTAGCAGCGGCAACCTCCGTGATTGATACAGCTTATTGTGGGTATTTTGACAGTCATTTTTGTCACACTTGTCCGTTATTGAGTGGGAGATTTTCTCTTTTTATCCCCTCGTTTTCTACAGTGATTAACACTTCATTTTAGAACAAATTACAAGATGCTACAAAAGCGCAATTCATTCATTGTGGTGGGGAATTGTCACCCGTCTCCCACACACAACACACACATTCTGGTGGATTAGTTCTAGGGTTATTTCTAGACTGTGTGATCTCTATTTAACAGCTCACAAAGACGAGAACTGACACAGTTGCCGATTTCAAGATATATTTTTTTTACCGGAGAGCGTGGCGGCAGTATTTCTCTGGTCTCATGTCAGTTCACGCCTTAGTGACCTCATCAGCATCTCTAACACTCTCACTCCCACTTTCCTTACATAAAATATCTCTGCAATGCAATTTGTTCAGGCGACACTGTTTTCTGACATATTATTGGCATAGTAGAAACTACTGCACTAACAGTACTCGTATTTTCTTCTCAAGGCTGGTAACTCGACGATACTTTATTTTCTGAAGTGCTGGTTCAAAATGAGTTGGTGACTAACGTAGTTTGTATGGCTGTATTTGTATTGTATAATGCTATAATAATTCTACACATCTGACACCTGACACGCCTACAGGTGCAGGGAAACAAAACGAAAGAGAACAATAGCTGGAGCCACTGAGACATTAACATTCAGCATACACAAACACACATCTACGAGATGCAATTACGCCTTTCCTTTTGGTTCTCTTCTCCTGCCCTGTCCTCATCCTCATCCTCTCCCCCTCTCCTGATCTTCATCCTCCCCTCTCCTCCTCTCATCCTCTCCTGATCTCCTGTCCTGGCCTGAATGCATGATCTGTTGGAGGGAATTACAGACAGCAAGAAAAGGATGAGTCACACTGACACAGAGACGAGGGAGAGAGGGAGAGAGAGAAAGAGAGAGAGAGAGAGAGAGAGAAAGAGTGAGTGAGAAGGGACAGAACAAGAGAGGGAGAGAGTAAGAACACAAGACACGGATGTGTGTAGGAAATGTGGTGTCAGACAGAGAGAAAGAAGATACTAGAACAAAGACTTGCTGCAGAATGAGAGAAGCTAACAATCTGTCTGATTCATAGACAGGGGACAGCATCCCTCTCGTCTTCTTCCTCCCTTTTTTCTCCAACTCGTCTTCCCTCTCTTCCCACTCTCCCCACTCTCCCCTCACTAGAACAGATCGGATCCGGTTTGAAAACAACTGGCATGTTTCTAATTGCCTACTGTGCTGTGTTATAGATATGGCACTGTATAGATGGGTTAGCTGCCAAAAGGCTGTTTATTCTTTTATGAATGGAATAAATGGCCAGATATCTAGCAACAATGACAAGAAACTGCCATGTGGGGAATCGTAGGAGGTTCGTTTCAGCTAGTTGTAATTGTGTTCTTGATACCGTGTCTTGTATTGAGGTGTTTTGACTGATGTCACGTCTATGCCAATAGAGCTAAACCAACAACTGTAGCGATGTATTTGAGAGACAGCAAGTGGTCATTGTGAAAAACTTATTTATGTTTTCAATAAACATTGGAGACTAAATATAGTATACATGTTGTCAATAATCTGTGCTAGGCCTCCCGAGTGGCGCAGCGGTCTAAGGCATTGCATCGCAGTGTTGCGGCGTACACTACAGCCTGGTGTTCGATCGGCTTCCGGGTTAAGCGAGCGGGTGTTTAGGAAACGCGGTTTGGCGGGTCATGTTTCAGAGGACACATGACTCGACCTTCGCCTCTCCTGAGCCCGTTGGGGAGTTGCAGCGATGAGACAAGATCATAATCACACAACTGGGTGGGGAAAAAAGGGGGTAGAAATGTACAATAATACAAAAATAATCCAAGCTAATCTCTTGGGTTTTGCCCCACAGTTACGCATGCGTTGTTTTATATTTTTTTTGCTAAACAACGTCTATGTTACGTTCCGCTGTTCACGCACACGCATGCACAGGACATGCATGCACAGGACGCATGCACAGGACGCATGCACAGGACGCATGCACAGGACGCATGCACGCACACACTCATGCACACAGCAACACGTTGGAGAGACTAAAGCTTAAGTGTGAACAATCGCTGCGTGACTCCACTTGAGCTGCCTTTGTGTGTTCCTGTCATCTCCTTCAGAGTGGTTTAGATTCTTCACGTTACACTGTCTCCACAACTACAACATTCCTGTCTGTTTGTATATCTTTCTCACCTGGACACTATAATGTGTCTTGTTGTGTATGCTGAGAAGAGTGTGGACGTTGTCAGTGTTTCCCAGTGCTGTCAGTTAAATTAATAAGAACACCTTGAGACAGACTGCTGAATATATTGTCCTGACAGTTCTAGTATAACATTGAGAATACGTTAAGTCGAAGAGGAGGAGGAGGAGGAGGAGGAGGAAGCGGAGGAAGACAAAGAGGAGGAGGAGTGACAGAGGCAGGCCTGTTCAGAGAAGCAGTAGACACATCTTCCTTCCTCAAACAAACAGACTTGCTCTCAGGGGAACGCCAGATGTGTCGATTTACTTAAAGACAATAGCAGAGCTCCCTTCATCTCAACTCTAACCGTTTTGAAATTCGAGGTCATATCGAATCAAATTGTATTTGTCACACGTTGCTGAACACAGCAGGTGTAGAGCTTACCATGAAATGCTTACTTACGAGCCCTTAACCAACAATGCAGTTCAAGAAAGAGTTAAGAAAATATTTACTAAATAAACAAAAGTAAAACATTTACTTAAATGTAACACAATAAAATAACAATAACGACGCTGTATACAGGGGGTACCGGCTCCGAGTCAATGTGCGGGGGGGGGGTTACAGGTAAGTCGAGGTAATCAATGTAAACGTATGATGGTACAATTATTTAATATCCATGAAATAAGATTTCCCCAGCTTCTTCCTTAAACTTTTCGTATTTCCACACACACAGACATTTACATTCACGTTTTTGAACAAGAATCATCATCCATATTGTAATATGATCCATAGGTGGCGTTCATCATCATCATCATCATCGTTTACCACGATGATTCTCATCTCAATCCAAGCATATAGTGGACATGTTTTTGGGGGAATTTATCCTAGGGGCTTCCTTCACTGTTTGTACCCCTCAGCCATCATTACACAAAAACAAAATTGTTTTAAATGATAATTTTTTGCACGTGCATTTCTATTCCTTTTTCCCTCTTGTGCCAACTGCCAAGCACCTGTTGTTCCTCCAACCCAACTTCCAATTGAAAACGAGCCTGGGCACAATTTTCACAAGTGAGAGAAAACGTCCCGTATACACGTGTTATCTACCTAGTAGGCCTATACCAGTGTTAGCCATGTGTGGTGTGACTCACTGTTGTAAATCTTGTCATATTAATATCACACTGTAGTGATCACACAGAGCTACGGTAGAGTCATTAGCGTAATACAACCGGCATTCAAAAATCTGTTTGTTTAAGCTACACACTTGCGGGTTTTTTTCTCCCTTTCTGCATCTGCGGTGGAAGGTGACAGAGCTGCTGCTGTGTTTCTCAGACCAAGAGAAATCTGAAATTAAATCAGTGATTTTGATCCTTCATATGTGTGAAACAGATAATAATTGCATTATTCTACCAAACACTGAATAAACAGGGCTGGGATGAATGTCATGGCTCTGAAACACTACTTAGAAAACAACCACATAGCTATAAAGCACCCTATTCTGCATAAACATGACAGCGCTTTTATAACAATATAAACTTAATAAATATACTTACACACACACACACACTAACAAACACCTACTGTACACGTCAAAATCGTTTAGTCAGGTTTGTCTGAGGATTACTTGACTTATCATAGCAAACGTATTTTTACCCACAACATATTTATGTCCACCGTTGATGGATTTAACAACAATGAAGTCATTCTGTAACTGCAGTATAGGGCTCAAATGTAGTGGGGACATTTGTGTGATCAAGAGCTTTGTTGATCATTTTGTCCCCCTTTGTACATTACATTGACCCTAATGTACTATCTTGTTTGGTATAATATGTTTTAGGGTGTACATGTCATCTTCTTGAGATGTTCCAATTCCAGTCGGAATTGTGCACAATGTGTCTGACCCCAGTCACCTTTGACCTCACACACACACACACTCCTTAGTTATCATGACAACAAAATGACACAAACCAGTGTCACGCCATTCACATTGACTACCATTATTATTTATATGATATACCTTGGGAAGGGTCAGGAAGAATTGGTTTCCCTTGTGAAGTTTTTACCGTGATAGGAATTAACCAATTTCTTGAATGTATACATACCAGTAGTGGCTGGAAGAGAATGAATGGAATTGTATCAGATACCTCAAACGCATGGTTTCCATGAGTTGGATACCATGCCATTTATTACATTCCAACCACTACTATGAGCTGTCCTCTTTCTATCCCCTCACCAGCCACCACCGATGTACCAATCTCTTGTAGGCATACAAAATCTATGGCCTCCGTCTCATATGCTATTGTCCATATAGGGTTCTGCTATATGCATCCGGGAAGAAGGTAGAGGACAAGGGAAGGACACATACTGTGCATGCCTGATGCGAGGAACGGAGATCCACGCACAACCACCGAACCAGTGGATCGTGTTACTGTGGAAACTAAGGTAAATGAGCCGAGATGGATGTTAGAAGCCATCAGGCCAGCGAGTTGAGGGCAGAACGCCTTGGATTACGTCTACGTCCCAAATGGCACCCTATTTCCTATTTAGTGCACAACCTTTGACCTTTCTCTATATAGGGATTAGGGTGCCATTTGGGAGGCATCCTACCAGTCTCCTTCACTGCAGAGACCATGTCTGCCCTTTTTCCTGAGTATCAAGAAAGGATGACTGGCTGTCACTGATAGCTACGACACAGGCACACAGCTAAAATGTAGACGAAAAGAAAGTCGAGCTGCACAGGTGCACACTCACAGCTAAAATAGCTAACAACACACTTAAGCCTTTCACGTTATCACACACCCAACTTAACTCTCCGGTCCATGGCTGCTACGATGCATGAACTTGGCAATTTACCAGCAGGGTCAGAATAGGGTCAGGTCAGATTGTACTGACCAAAATGTAAAAAGGAAATTTAGGATGTTTGTCTTCTTAGATTGCGTGGATTTTTTTTTTTAAACTCTGAGCTTTACTACAGTATGTGAATATTTTTGAGCTGAGATGCAGACTATCTGGCACTAGTTGTTATCTGACTGAGAAAGAGGCCTGTGCATCGGCTTAATCCACCACCCAGCTAACAACAAATGTTCCCACGACTTTAAAGAACGTTCCCTTAAGAGTTTTCGTAAGAATGTTCCAGTGACGTGCAAGGACCGTTTCCAAGAGACCATTCCTATAATGTCAAAAATAACTTATCCAGAACGTGGTTACCATGTTCTCAGAATATAAGATATTAATGCTCTAGGCACATTTAAAACCACTTAGGGATCATTGGGGCGCTAGCGCCCCGTTCCCGACACTACCCGGTGAAATGTAAGGCGCCAAATTCAAAATCCAAAAGTTGAATTATTAAACATTCATCAATATACAAGTGTTGCATAGTCATCAAAAGCTCTGATTCTTGGCAATATCACAGCGTTGTCAGATTTCAAAAAGGCTTTACGGCGAAAGCACAACATTTGATTGTTTGAGGATAGCACCTCTCATATTTATGCATTAGCATAAATTCATAACCAGCGCGGGTC
>QNTS01004757.1:107126-126333 GCA_003317085.1 Hucho hucho
TCCCGACACTACCCGGTGAAATGTAAGGCGCCAAATTCAAAATCCAAAAGTTGAATTATTAAACATTCATCAATATACAAGTGTTGCATAGTCATCAAAAGCTCTGATTCTTGGCAATATCACAGCGTTGTCAGATTTCAAAAAGGCTTTACGGCGAAAGCACAACATTTGATTGTTTGAGGATAGCACCTCTCATATTTATGCATTAGCATAAATTCATAACCAGCGAGGGTCACACAAAACCCATATAAGAGCTAAAATAAATCACTTACCTTTCAAAGAACCTCTGCTGAGGGCAGCCCAAGTGTCCAAGGAAGACATCCAATGGTTCTTTTGTTAGAAAAAGTCATTTATTATATCCATAAATCTCAGTTTGGTTGGCGCGTTATGTTCAGAAAATCCACCGTCGAGTCGCCCGTTGTACAGTGAAGAGAAAGCGTTCAAATTATACCAATCAACTTTGCCCAAACAAATCAAGCATCATTTATAATGCATCCTTAGCTATCCTTTTATGAATATTACCGATTATATTTTACACGGATGATATCCTATACGATATAAAAGGAAAATAAAGTGGGGTGTGCTCACGGTCTCGTGCCCAGAAAAACGTATTGACATCCGAGGTGCCTTCACTATTTCTTCTTCTGTATGGTTCTGTTCAATGCTAAAGCCTCCAAACACTGTCCAGAGACTGGTGACATCTAGTGGAAGCCATAGGTACTGCAATCTGGGTGCTTTTATACATGGATTTCAATAGGAAGCCTATCAAACGGAGGAAATGTCACAACAACAAAACAATTCTGGACAGAAATTCCTCGGGTTTTCGCCTGCTATATCAGTTCTGTTATACTCACAGACATTATTTTAACAGTTTTAGAAACTTCAGAGTGTTTCCTATCCAATAGTAATTATGTGCATATCCTAGTTTCTGGGCCTGAGTGGCAGGCATTTTATTTTGGGCACGCCAGACTCTCCAAAACCGTCACCACTGCTGATGATGCCTAAAGAGTTAATGGGAACGATGCAAGAACATTCCTGTGTTTCAGTCGTCAGGATGTTTCCTGATGGTCCCAAAGAAACATTCTCCCCCCCAAAAAAGGTTTAATTTGTACACTTCACCCCGTGCTACTGTGGCTGAGCCCATCAAGGCCCTGATTGGTCAAACACCGATCCATTCACAGCTCTATGTGTTTGGGCAAGGCTAAGGACACACACACACACACAAAAAATGCTTTTAACATACAGTGCTTTCAACGTACATATTTCACACTTTGACATACATATACATGTTCATTTATAGAGTAATTATTATAGCTCTGTTTAAAAGTACAATCAAGAAAACATATTTTATTGATCATAGTGATTCAGGAGTAACATTAAAACAGGGTAAAATGCCCCAGCAACATTATATTACTATACAGAAACATTTATGAAATAAGTAAATCAAATCAGTGATAATAGAGCAGTCAGATTAACAGACATGGTGGTGTTGCAGAAAGCTCGCTATGCCGTGAACCTGATTTAAAAAAAATATTTTTTATTTAACTAGGCAAGTCAGTTAAGAACTAATTCTTATTTTCAAAGACGGCCTAGGAACAGTGGGTTAACTGCCTTGTTCAGGAGCAGCATGACAGATTTTTACCTTGTCAGCTCGGGGATTTGATCTTGCAACCTTTCAGTTACTAGTCCAACGCTCTAACCACTAGGATACCTGCACCTGCTAATATTGCTTTCCTATTGAACATACTTCTTTCCGTATTAAAGATTATAATTTAATTACATTTTATTTTGACTTGTTTGAACCAAGTTTAGAGGTCGCTTTTTGGATTCCTTTCTCTGTATGTTGAACGAGTGGATTACTCAAATCGATGGCGCCAACCATACTAACTTTTTGGGATATAAAGAAGGATTTTATCTAACAAAACGACACTACATGTTGTAGCTGGTACCTTTTGGATGACAAATCAGAGGACGATTTTCAAAAAGTATGTGAATATTTATGTTTAATATCCATAATTGTTATGATTATTTATTTGAATTGCGCGCCCTCCAGTTTCACCGGAAGTTGTCCCGCTAGCGGGACGCCTTTAAAAGCACTGTGTGTTTGTGTCCTTAAACTTGCCAACAGACAAAGAGCTGTGAATGGATCAGTAGTTGACCAATCAAAGAGCTGTGAATGGATCAGTAGTTGACCAATCAAAGAGCTGTGAATGGATCAGTAGTTGACCAATCAAAGAGCTGTGAATGGATCAGTAGTTGACCAATCAGTGCCTTAATGGGCTCGGGCAACAGTAACAGGGCGTGATGTGTAATGAAACACTTTTTTAGGGGAGAATGTTTCTTTGGGACCATCAGGTGAACTCCTGGCAACTAATGCACAGAAACGTTCCTGCAATGTTCCCATGAAACATGTCTAGAACATGAATATCTTATATTCATTCTGAGGACATGGAAACCATGTGCTGTGTATGTTTGGAGGGGGGGGGGGGGTTGATGGAATATTCAACTAACCCTCAGAACCCTCTTACAACTTTCCAATGAAACGTGTCTGGAACACTAATATCTTATATTTTGACAACATGGCAACCATGTTCTGTATATGTTTGGTGGGACGTTGATGGAACATTTCCTAACCTTCAGAAAACTGGACAAAGGAACGTCCTTTGCAACATTCCAATGAAACGTGTCTGGAACATTAATGTTGGATATTATGTCAACCACGTTCTGGGTAAGGTCTGTTTGACATTTATTGTTAGCTGGGATAGTCCCTCTAGGGTGTGAAGGAGCCAATCAGAAACCGAAAAAAATCAAAACCCTCGCTGGATTAGTCAATCACATTAAGCAACGGGGCCATTTCCCATAATGCCCAGTCTCTCAAAATCATCCAGGAAAATATTGCCCATGTCCCAATATGCACTGTACTTAGTACGCATGTCCAGTACTGTACTTCATACTACAAAGTGTACACGTTTGTACATTGTAACATAGTTAGGTCACTGACTTGTGGTCAGCATAGCAAAGAGAAACTGCCAATAATTTTATGTTGCCCTACATTAACACACCTTGATGCATTTGGTTGTCGCTAATTCAAGAGGGTATCATGAATCTCGGACGGAACTATTTGTCACTTGTGTTCACTTTACTTATCCATGGGGGATGTTTTTTGAAGTATCATGTACACGTTTAAATTGCCGTTTAAATACAGTAGACAACAAATTGTCAATACAAAATTCATAACAGCTAAACACAGTAATATATATCAATGAAAGAAACTATCCTGCTGGCTTTACTGGGTGGATAGGAACTTTAACCCAAGCTCTTTAGGAGGGATAAATTATTGTCTAATTCTGTTTTTCCTCCCGGGAGGTGCCCTATACCTGCACCCAGAGGAGAGTTGTTCAAAGTACAGGGGTTGGCTTGGGTCTAAAAGGATTTTGTGAGCCTTGCTGAGGGCCCTGACCTTAAAGATCTCATCCAATCCTGTCTGTTTGACTCCAAGTACCAAATCAAATCAAATCATCAAATGAAATTGTATTGGTCACATATACATGGTTAGCAGATGTTATTGTGAGTGTAGCAAAATGCTTGTGCTTCAAGTTTCTGACAGTGCGGCAATATCTAACAAGTAATCTAACAATTCCACAACAACTACCTAATACACACAAATCTAAGTAAAGGGATGGAATAAGAATATGAACATATAAATATATGGACGGGCCATGACCGACCGGCATAGACGAGATGCAATAGATGGTATAAAACACAGTATATACATCTGGGATTAGTGCAAGATATGTAAACATCATTATTAAAGTGGCATTAATAAAGTGACTAGTGATTCATTTGTTAGAGTGGCCAATGATTTCAAGTCTGTGTATAGGCAGCAGCCTCTCTGCGTTAATAATTAACAGTCTGATGGCCTTGAGTTAGAAGCTATTTTTCAGTCTCTCGGTCCCAGCTTTGATGTACCTGTACTGACCTCGCCTTCTTGATGGTAGCGGGGTAAACAGGCAGTGGCTCTGGTGGTTGTTGTCCTTGATTATCTTTTTGGCCTTCCTGTGACATTGGGTGCTGTAGGTGTCCTAGAGGACAGGTAGTTTGCCCCCGGTGATGCGTTGTGCAGACCGCACCACCCTCTGGGGTCTAGGATGTCAGGTAAGGTAGAGGCGATATGATCGTTGACTAGTCTCTCAAAGCACTTCATGATGACAGAAGTGAGTGTTATGGGGAGATAGTCATTCAGTTCAGTTACCTTTGCCTTCATGGGTACAGGAACAATGGTGGCCATCTAGAAGCATGTGGGGACAGCAGACTGGGATAGGGAGAGATTGAATATAGATGGCAGCTAGGGATGCCATCTGGGCTGGCAGCCTTGCGAGGGTTGACACGTTTAAATGACTTACTCATGTCGGCCACGGAGAAGGAGAGGGGGGGGCCCGCAGTCTTTGGTAGCGTGCTGCGTCGGTGGTACTATATTATCCTCAAAGTAGGCAAAGAAGGTGTTTTGTTTGTCTGAAAGCAAGACGTCAGTGTCCGTGACGTGGCTGGTTTTCTTTTTGTAGTCTGTGATTGCCTGTAGACACTGCCACATACGTCTCGTGTCTGAGTGGTTGAATTGCTAATCCACTTTGTCCCTATACTGACGCTTTGCTTGTTTGATTGCCTTGCAGAGGGAATAACTACACCCTTTGTATTAGGCCATATTCCCAGTCATCTTTCCATGGTTAAATGTGGTGGTCGCGGTTTCAATTTTGCGCGAATGCCGCCTTCTATCCACGATTTGTAGTTAGGGTAGGTTTTAATAGTCACAGTGGGAACAACATCTCCTATGCACTTCCTTATAAACGCACTCAGTGGATCAACGTATAAATCTACATTATTCTCTGAGGCCCAAAACAATCTTGAAGGTTTGATTCCGATTGGTCAGACCAGCGTTGAATGGTCCTTGTCATGGGTACATCCTGTTTGAGTTTCTGCCTATAGGAGGAGAGAAGCAAAATGGAGTCGTGGTCAGATTTGCCAGACAGAGGGCGGGAGAGAGCCTTGTATGCATCGTGGAAGTTAGAGTAGCAGTGATCCAGTGTTTTGCCAGCCCGGGTAACACAAAGAAATGCTAATAGATTTTAGGTAGCCTTGC
Organism: Hucho hucho; assembly: GCA_003317085.1. Taxonomy (NCBI): domain Eukaryota; kingdom Metazoa; phylum Chordata; class Actinopteri; order Salmoniformes; family Salmonidae; genus Hucho; species Hucho hucho. The sequence continues at coordinate 112,264 of QNTS01004757.1, forward strand.
TCTCAAATTTGCTTCGTTAAAATCCCCAGCAACAAGAAATGCAGCCTCCGGATATATGGTTTCCAGTTTGCAGTGGAGTTCAGTCCAGTGGAGTTCCTTCAGGACCGTCGCGGTGTCAGCTTGGGGGGGATATACACCGCAGTGACAATAACAGACGAGAATTCTCTTGGGAGAATTATACCGACGGCATTTGATTGTAAGGAATTCTAGGTCCGGTGAACGGAAGGACTTGAGTTCCTGTCTGTTGTTACAATTACACCATGAGTCGTTAATCATGAAACATTCACCCCCGCCTTTCTTCTTTCCTGAGAGATGTTTATTCCTGTCGGCGCGACGCACAAAGAATCCTGTTGGCTGTACCGACTCCGACAGCATGTCCCCATGTTTCTGTTAAACAGAGTATGTTACAATCCCGGATGTCTCTCTGGAAAGCAATCCTAGCCCTAATTTTGTCTACCTTGTTATCTAGAGACTGGACATTAGCTCGGAGGCGGTGGGTAGTGTGCGCGCCTCAGGAGTCTCACCAGAAGGCCGCTCCGTCTACCTCTCCTACGACGACATTGTTTTGGGTCAGCCTCTGGAAACAGTTCGAATGCCTTGGGTGGTTCGAACAAAGGATCCGCTTTGGGAAAGTCATATTCCTGGTCGTAGTGCTGGTAAGTTGGTGTCCCTCTGATATTCAATAGTTCTTCCCGGCTGTATGTAATAACACTTAAGAGTTTCTGGGCTAACAATGTAAGAAATAATACATAAAAAAACAAAATACTGCATAGTTTCCTAAGGACTAGAAGCAAGGAAACCCTCTCTGTCATCTTACCTTGCTTGCTATGGTGATAATCCTTCTTAGCATATTTTTATGGCTGACAGTGGCATTGGCAAACCAACAAACAATACAAGAAGTTAAAATACTCTCAATGAACGATTTATAAAACAGAGTCAGTATAGTACAGTCTACATTAAAAGATCCCAGCTATTTGAGAATGTATAGTCTCCGTTGACTATTTCTGTAGATCAGGTCTGTACATTCACTCCACTGAAGCTTATTGTCCAAGAGGACACCCAGATATTTGTATTCCTCTACAATATCTTTGTTCTAACCCTTGATAGATGTTGCAGAGGTAGGTGTTGTTCATTTCCTGAAGTCTATGCACATCTCTTTGGTCTTGTTGGTATTGAGGACCAAGTGTGATTCATCACATCACTCCACAAAGTCATTTAGGATGTTGGTGTTGCTCATTATCATGCAACAGGCTGATCAAGGCAGTGTGATCAGCCAACTTAACCAGGTGTCTGTCAGGATGGGAACTAGTACAACAAATACAACTATTAGTGTTCAAGATATACACAATGTACAAGGTGTACAGGAGTCGGGACCAAATACATCCCTGTGGCGAGCCTGGTGTCCAGCTAACAATTCTAGGGAGAGAGTAATGTTTTGTAATGTTACCCGTTAATGTTCCCATGATGTTTGAGTGTCTAGTTTTCCTTTACTTAGGGGAACATATTATGTATGTTAGAAAAAACCTTCAGATAACCTATTTAGCATGTTTTGGAGTTAGTTAGGAGAATATTCCATCAACACCAAATAGAACATGGTTGCCATGTACTCAGAATATACACTACCGTTCAAAAGTTTGGGGTCACTTAGAAATGTCCTTGTTTTTTAAAGAAAAACAATTTTTTTGGTCCATTAAAATAACATCAAATTGATAAGAAATGAAATGTAGACACTAGCTGGAAACAGTCGATTTTTTATGGAATATTTGTCACTACTTCTGCAGAAGGTGGTCCCTCTTAATGTTCGGGCGGCGTTCGGCGGTCGACGTCACCGACCTTCTAGCCATCGCCAATCCTTTTTTCTGTTATCCATTCGTTTTGTCTTGTCTTCCATCACACCTGGTTCCAATACCCTCAATTACATGTTGTGTATTTAAACCTCTGGTTTCCCGATGTCCTTGTCCGCAATTGTTTTGTTTGTAAGTGCTTGTGCACATTTTAAGGTGGCTACGGGTTATGTTACTCATATATACTGTTTGTTCTGTTTTCCGGTGGTTTTGTTATTAAACGACTTCGTTTTGGAAACAGAGTTCTGCTCTCCTGCGCCTGACTTCTCTACCGACTTCTCTACGCACCCCTTACAATATCTACATAGGCGTACAGAGGCCCATTATCAGCAAACATCACTCCTGTGTTCAAATGGCACATTGTGTTAGCTAATCCAAGTTGATCATTAGAAAACCCTTTTGCAGTTATGTTAGCACAGCTGAAAACTTGTACTGATTAAAGAAGCAATAAAACTAGCCTTCTTTAGACTTGTTGAGTATGCATCAGCATTGGTGGGTTTGATTACAGGCTCAAAATGGCCAGAAACAAATATCTTTCTTCTGAAACTCATCAGTCTATTCTAGTTCTGAGAATCGAAGACTATTCCATGCGAGAAATTGCCAAGAAACTGAAGATCTCGTACAACGCTGTGTACTACTCCCTTCCTAGAACAGCACAAACTGGCTCTAACCAGAATAGAAAGAGGAGTGGGAGGCCCACAACTGAGCAAGAGGACTACATTAGAGTGTCTAGTTTGAGAAACAGAGCCTCACAAGTCCTCAACTGGCAGAATCATTAAATAGTACCTGCAAAACACCAGTCTCAACATCAACATTGAAGAGGCGACTCCGGGATTCTGGCCTTCTAGGAAGAGTTGTAAAGAAAAAGCCATATCTCAGACTGACCAATAAAAAGAAAAGATTAAGATGGGCAGAAGAACACAGACACTGGACAGAGGAACTCTGCCTTAGAAACAGTCCTTGCACATCACTGGAACATTCATATGAAACTGTTAGGCAATGACTTAATGAGAATCTTAAGGGAACATTCTCTAAAGTTGTGGGATAGTTTGTTGTTAGCTGGGGTTAATTTGCTTCACATGTGAATTAGCATATGGTCATCTCTATTAGATGGGATTGGACATGTCTATACATATGATATATGTAACTGATATCAACCAATTATCTGGGAAATACATGTCTGAAAGGCTTAACTCTGAAATTAGCTCCTTTATGAATTGTACATTTTGCATCGACTCCATTTTGTCTCTATTATAGATTTCTTGAGGTGAGGCAGAACATCTGAACTGGGTTAATAATAGTATCAATGCTTTCATTTTTCTCCCCTTTGATTGAGCTATCCATTCTCATTCCCTTTGTCTGTGACGGACTTTTGTTTTATTTTGCTTTGAAGTCCTGGTGCTTGTCCCAAACGGCACCCTATTCCCTATATACTGCACTACTTTTGACCAGGGCCCATATGGCTCTGGTCAAAAGTAGTGCACTATGGAAATAGGGTGCCATTTGGGATGTAACCCTGTGCTTTGAGGGGAAACCTAACTGAGTATGACTAAAAGTACTGCATCCACACATCTGCACCAAATAAGGAAAACCCACACAGGTTTCTTTACGACTAATTCAGTCATTAAACGTATTCGACACATCATCCTTCTTTCTGCTAATGACACAGCAATTTAGACTTCAGAAGGAAGAGAAAAAAAGGAGAGCAGACCAACAACTAATATCATAGTCATGTTCAAATAACTCTGCTGTTTATCACGTAGAACTCAGCTGTGGATAATTCCCAGAACCTCTGTAGGCTGATTACTTTGATTTCTCATAATGTATTTTTTAATTGGGCAAAGGATTATTATGAATACTGTTTACTGTCATGAGCACCTTCCGATATCATTTATCCACATTTGTGGGAACATAAGTGGCTTCACTTTAAGTAATTTGTAAGTACCGAACCTGCAGTTTCACAAATTACTTCATTTGGGTTGAAAAAGAGATGTGGTCGTTTGGTATTGCATTATGGCCCACAAAGCCTACCAACTCTACTACGCCTTTTTGTTCATGAACACAAACATTGGACCTTTCATTATTACAGCCCTCTATTTCCTTTCAAGTAAAGATTTTAGGCAAATGAACATTTTCAAGGCCTAAAAAAACAGGTAACACTATTTGGAAAGTCCATGTAGATGCTCAACATATTATCTACAGACTATCAGTAACATTTAAACAAACTAACTACTAACCCTAACCTTAACCCTTATCCTAACCCTAGCCCTAACTCTAACCTTAACCCTAACCTTAACCCTAACCCTTATTCTAAATGTAACCCTATCCGGAACCTTAGCAAGCAGTTGCTCATCAACAGATAGTTTGTTGATAGTATTACCATCTGTAGAAAGATGCTTTAAACATTATCACGTTTTAGGAAAGACCCAGATGCAGACGGTGTCGAAGTAACAAAAGTTTATTACTAGAACAGGGGGCAGGCAAAATGACAGGTCAAGGGCAGGCACAGGTCAATAATCCAGATCAGAGTCCAAAAGGTACAGAACGGCAGGCAGTCTGTTCGCAAAGCACTAGACGACCAGTTCTTATAGCCTTTAGCCGTACCCTCATCCTACTCCTCCTCTGTTCCTCGGGTGATGTAGAGGTTAACCCAGGCCCTGTGTGTCCCCAGGTGCTCTCATTTGTTGACTTCTGCAACCGTAAAAGCCTTGGGTTCATGCATGTTAACATCAGACACCTTTGTTTTATTCACTGCTTCAGCACACTCCGCCAACCCTGATGCCCTAGGCATGTCTGAGGAAGGACACCAAAATTTCTGAAATGTCCATCCCCAATTACAAAAATTTTCGTCAAGACAGAACTGCTAAAGGGGGCGGAATTGCAATCTACTGTAGAGATAGCCTGCAGAGTTCTGTCATACTATCCAGGTCTATGCCCAAACAGTTCGAGCTTCTACTTAAAGATCCATCTCTCCAGCAATAAGTCCCTCACTGTTGCCGCTTGTTATAGACCCCCCTCAGCTGAATTGATTGCCCCCCATCTATCCTCAGAGTTCGTACTGCTAGGTGACCTAAATTGGGATATGCTTAACACCCTGGCCGTTCAACAATCTAAGCTCGATGCCCTCAATCTCACAAAATTATCAATGAACCTACCAGGTACAACCCGAAATCCGTAAACATGGGCACCCTCATAGATATCATCCTGACCAACTTGCCCTCTAAATACACCTCTGCTGTTTTCAACCAGGATCTCAGCGATCACTGCCTCATTGCCTGCGTCCGTTATGGGTCTGCGGTCAAACGACCACCCCTCATCACTGTCAAGCGCTCCCTAAAACACTTCTGCGAGCAGGCCTTTCTAATCGACCTGGCCCGGGTATCCTGGAAGGATATTGACCTCTTTCCGTCAGTAGAGGATGCCTGGTTGTTCTTTAGAAATGCTTTCCTCACCATCTTAATTAAATAAGCATTCCCCTTTCAAAAAATGTGGAACTAAGCACAGATATAGCCCTTCGTTCACTCCAGCCTTGACTTCCCTTGACCAGCACAAATACACCCTGTGGCGTACTGCACTAGCTTCGAATAGAACCCGCGATACGCAACTTTTCAAGGAAATCAGGAACCAATACACACAGTCAGTTAGGAAAGCAAAGGCTAGCTTTTCCAAACAGAAATTTGCATCCTGCAGCACTAATTACAAAACGTTTTGGGACACTGTAAAGTCCATGGAGAATAAGAGTACCTCCTCCCAGCTGCCCACTGCACTGAGACTAGGAAACTCTGTCACCACTGATAAATCCATGATAATCGAGAATTTCAATAAGCATTTCTCTACGGCTGGCCATGATTTCCACCTTGCTACCCCAACCCAGGCCAAAAGCTCTGCACTCCCCGCAGCAACTGGCCCAAGCCCCCACTCCACTTCTCCTTCACCCAAATCCAGACAGCTGATGTTCTGAAAGAGCTGCAAAATCTGGATCCCTACAAATCAGCTGGGCTAGACAATCTGGACCCTCTCTTCCTAAAATTTCTCATAATTAGAAAAGGACAAAATATGTATGTTATTTTTTTTGCCATTGTTGCAACCCCTATTACTAGTCTGTTCAACCACTCTTTTGTATCGTCTGAGATTCCTAAATATTGGAAAGCGGCCGCGGTCATCCCCCTCTTCAAAGGGGGAGACACTCTTGACCCAAACTGTTACAGACCTATATCCATCCTGCCCTGCCTTTCTAAAGTTTTCGAAAGCAAAGTGAACAAACAGATCACAGACCATTTCGAATCCCACCGTACTTTCTCCGCGATGCAATCAACGCCATACAACACTCCTTCCGTGGCCTCCAACTGCTCTTAAATGCTAGTAAAACGAAATGCCTGCTCTTCAACCAATCGCTGCCCGCACCCGCCCGCCCGACTAGCATCACTACTCTGGACGGTTCTGACTTAGAATATGTGGACAACTATAAATACCTAGGTGTCTGGCTAGACTGTAAACTCTCCTTCCAGACTCACATTAAACATCTCCAATCCAAAGTTAAATGTAGAATTGGCTTCCTATTTCGCAACAAAGCCTCCTTCACTCATGTTGCCAAACATACCCTCGTAAAACTGACCATCTTACCGATCCTTGACATCAGCGATGTCATTTACAAAAAGCCTCCAACACTCTACTCAGCAAATTGGATGCAATCTATCACAGTGCCATCCGTTTGGTCACCAAAGCCCCATATACTACCCACCACTGCAACCTGTATGTTCTCGTTGGCTGGTCTTCGCTACATATTCATCGCCAAACCCACTGGCTCCAGGACATCTATAAGTCTTTGCTAGGTAAAGCTCCGCCTTATCTCAGCTCACTGGTCACCATAGCAACACCCACCCATAGCATGCGCTCCAGCAGGTATTATTCACTGGTCTTCCCCAAAGCCAACACCTGCTTTGGCCGCCTTTCCTTCCATTTCTCTGCTGCCAATGACTAGAATGAATTGCAAAAATCACTGACGTTGGAAACTTATATCTCCCTCACTAAATTTAGACATTAGCTGTCAGAGCAGCTTACCGATCGCTGCAGCTGTACATAGCCCATCTGTAAATAGCCCATCCAACCAACTACCTACCTCATTCCCATATTTGTCTTTGTTTTTCTGCTCTTTTGCACACCAGTACTCCTACTTGCACAACCTCATCAACTCTGTGTTGTTTTTGTCGCACTGCTTTGCTTTATCTTGGCCAGGTCGCAGTTGTAAATGAGAACTTGTTCTCAACTGGCCTACCTGGTTAAATAAAGGTGAAATAAAATAAAAAATAATAAATAAAATAAAAAGCCTCAGGGTCAGGGCAGGCAGAATGGTCAATACCGGGAAACTAGAAAACAGGAACTTTAGAAAAGACAGGAGCAAGGGGGAAAACGCTGGTAGGCTTGACGAAATAACACGAACTGGCAACAGACAAACATAAAACACAGGTATAAATACACAGGGGATAATGAGGGGAGATGGGAGACACCTGGTGGGGGGTGTAGACAGGCACAAAGACAGGTGAAACAGGGTGTGACACAGATGGAAAATTCGGCCTATCCAAATAAAGTGTGAACAAAAACCATTATATTTTTTATTATATTATCCAGGGCTACAAATTGTGGACTTTTACAGCATTACAGCCCCATCTCTTTTCAAGTCAAATTTAAGCCCCCCCCAAAATGTTGTATTTTTGTATTCAGAAATGACTCATTACAGCCCCATCTCTTTTCAAGTCAAATTTAAGCCCCCCCCAAAATGTTGTATTTTTGTATTCAGAAATGACTCATTACAGCCCCATCTCTTTTCAAGTCAAATTTAAGGCCCCCCCCAAAATGTTGTATTTTTGTATTCAGAAATGACTCATTATAGCCCAATGTCTCTTTTCAAGGAAGATATTTCAGAACAGAGGTTGGAGAAATCTTGTTTACCTCAAAAAGTTGCTATGACGTAGACGGATCAGTTGGCTGACCTATTTTTCGGCTGCCAAGACAGTGCTAATCCCTGTCCCAGCAGGGTATTTTTCTCCCTCTCCCGCCGTCTCTCTGCGTCAGCGTTGGTTCTGATGAATCACGCCTTACTTGATTTTGGTTCAAATAGGATTTGTTTTCTTTCAAATACTGTGAGTGTTTGGTTGAGCCTGCTTGGAGTGTCAAATGTTGGGGGTTTGCACTCATTGGACTATTCCATTGGTTCCATTTCGCAATGCAAGTTCACTCAAGCACAACTAAAGTATTTGAAGGAAAATATATACTATTTTAACCCAGGTCTGGGCCTTACGGGGGCTCTATGGGCTCAGGCTGGCATGGTACTTTAGTATCCTATGCATGTCATGGCTTTTCAATGATGAGAACAGAAGCATGGTGCTTTTCTGAATGGATCAGCGGTGGGCATTCTCTTTGTCTGTCCTCCTATAGGAAACTGACGCTTCCTGCTCCCCCTCTCCTTCTGTGTTGAGAGAAGACAGCTCCACAACTGAGCCTTATTCCATGGCCTCGTTCTCACTGATAACATGGTGCTAGCAGTGGCAGTTCTAGACCATTTCAACTGGGGGCCAAGCTGGGGCCAGTTGTACTGTTAGAGGGGCCAGTTACATTAGACGTTATTGTTGTCATATAGTTTTCTTCACTGCATTGCAGGCATTAGCAGGCAAAAGACCATGTCCCTCTGGTAAATGTGTGGGTTTAATTAGTGTTCCGCGTTGCCACTGTCTAATTACGGATTTTAAAAAAAGAACGATAGCCAAAATCTGTTATGCAAAAATTATATCATACTCCACATTTAGGGGGGCCACAAGGGGGTCCAAAATTGGCTTGGTCCTTGTACCCTCCCCCAGAACCGCCAGTGGGTGCTAGACAGTAGATTACACTATGTTCAGCAGCTGCTTTGTGATATATACAGTGACGGGAAAAAAGTATTTGATCCCCTACTGATTTTGTACGTTTGCCCACTGACAAAGAAATGATCAGTCTATAATTTTAATGGTAGGTTTATTTGAACAGTGAGAGACAGAATAACTACAAAAAATCCAGAAAAACGCATGTGAAAAATGTTATAAATTGATTTGCATTTTAATGAGGGAAATAAGTATTTGACCCCCTCTCAATCAGAAAGATTTCTGGCTCCCAGGTGTCTTTTATACAGGTAACGAGCTGAGATTAGGAGCACACTCTTAAAGGGAGTGCTCCTAATCTCAGCTTGTTACCTGTATAAAAGACACCTGTCCACAGAAGCAATCAATCAATCAGATTCCAAACTCTCCACCATGGCCAAGACCAAAGAGCTCTCCAAGGATGTCAGGGACAAGATTGTAGACCTACACAAGGCTGGAATGGGCTACAAGACCATCGCCAAGCAGCTTGGTGAGAAGGTGACAACAGTTGGTNGATTATTCGCAAATGGAAGAAACACAAAAGAACTGTCAATCTCCCTCGGCCTGGGGCTCCATGCAAGATCTCACCTCGTGGAGTTGTAAAGATCATGAGAACGGTGAGGAATCAGCCCAGAACTACTCGGGAGGATCTTGTCAATGATCTCAAGGCAGCTGGGACCATAGTCACCAAGAAAACAATTGGTAACACACTACGCCGTGAAGGACTGAAATCCTGCAGCACCCGCAAGGTCCCCCTGCTCAAGAAAGCACATATACATGCCCGTCTGAAGTTTGCCAATGAACATCTGAATGATTCAGAGGACAACTGGGTGAAAGTGTTGTGGTCAGATGAGACCAAAATGGAGCTCTTTGGCATCAACTCAACTCGCCGTGTTTGGAGGAGGAGGAATGCTGCCTATGACCCCAAGAACCCCATCCCCACCGTCAAACACGGAGGTGGAAACATTATGCTTTGGGAGTGTTTTTCTGCTAAGGGGACGGGACAACTTCACCGCATCAAAGGGATGATGGACGGGGCCATGTACTGTCAAATCTTGTGTGAGAACCTCCTCAGCCAGGGCATTGAACATGGGTCGTGGATCGGTATTCCAGCATGACAATGATCCAAAACACACGGCCAAGGCAACAAAGGAATGGCTCAAGAAGAAGCATATTAAGGTCCTGGAGTGGCCTAGCCAGTCTCCAGGCCTTAATCCCATAGAAAGTCTGTGGAGGGAGCTGAAGGTTCGAGTTGCCAAACGTCAGCCTTGAAACCTTAATGACTTTGAGAAGATCTGCAAAGAGGAGTGGGACAAAATCCCTCCTGAGGTGTGTGCAAACCTGGTGGCCAACTACAAGAAATGTCTGACCTCTGTGATTGCCAAAAAGGGTTTTGCCACCAAGTACTAAGTCATGTTTTGCAGAGGGGTCAAATACTTATTTCCCTCATTAAAATGCAAATCAATTTATAACATTTTCCACATGCGTTATTCTGGATTTTTTTGTTGTTATTCTGTCTCTCACTGTTCAAATAAACCTACCATTAAAATTATAGACTGATCATTTCTTTGTCAGTGGGCAAACGTACAAAATCAGCAGGGGATCAAATACTTTTTTCCCTCACTGTAGTTGATGGAGCAGCTACAGGTGTGGAAGCCGTGCTCGCTGGAGAGCCCTGTCAGAACCAAGGGCCAAGTTACGAGCAGCGTGTCTCTTCAATTTTAGATTGATCATATTCACTTCCTCTTCCTCTTACTTTAGTCATGTTTTTGAGCTCAGTGGTCTTTTGATCTGTGGAATGAAATACAGTAAATTACATTGATGGGGGCCACAATCTATTTGTAGTATTAAAGATGATCCACCCCCTTACATTTTTTTTTTATCATACTAAATAAAATACAGTGAATCAATCAGAACATATCTGTAAGGTCTTATTGGCTATGTCTCAAATGACACTCTTTTGCCTCTATAGGGCACTACTTTTGACCAGGGCCATTTTCTAGTTTCCTGGTTTTGACCATTCTGCCTGCCCTGACCCTGAGACTTAAAAAAAAATGTTTTATTGTTTTTTATTTTATTTCACCTATATTTGACCATGGGGCTCTGGTCAAAAGTAGTGCATTATATAGGGAATAGGGATTTGGGATGGGATTTGGGATACACACATAGAGTTAAAAGAGTGTTTGACAACTTTCATTGCCTTCAATGAACAGGGCAAAGTGATACCTGACTCTTTAAACTGTCACTCTTCATACTGAAATAGGCAGGGTGATGGAGTGTGTCTTTACACAATTATTCTCACCTGACACCTTTCCCCTGTTATTTACTCTGTTTGACTTTACTTCACCACAGATGGTCCTTGGAGAGGACTGCACGGCCATAGGAATCAACAGGACTGACGGTAAGCTTAGTTTTAAGAGAGATTTGTAGGATGTTTGGAAAGACACAGCTTCCATTTTGACAGATAGTCTTGTCTTTTGTGTGCTTTGATGAGATCCAGATCGCATTACTATCTGTAAATAGCCCATCTGTAAATAGCCCATCTGTAAATAGCCCATCTGTATAATATCCCATCTGTAAATAGCCTATCTGTAAATAGCCCATCTGTATAATAGCCCATCTGTAAATAGCCTATCTGTAAATAGCCCATCTGTAAATAGCCCATCTGTAAATAGCCCATCTGTAAATAGCCCATCTGTAAATAGCCCATCTGTATAATAGCCCATCTGTAAATAGCCCATCTGTATAATAGCCCATCTGTAAATAGCCCATCTGTATAATAGCCCATCTGTAAATAGCCTATCTGTAAATAGCCCATCCATTTTGTTTTGTTTTCTGCTCTTTTGCACACCAGTATCTCTACTTGCACATCCTCATCTGCACATCTATCACTCCAGTGTTTAATTGCTAAATTGTAATTACTTCGCCACTATTAGCCTATTTATTGCCTTACCTCCTTACTTCATTTGCACACACTGTATACAGATTTTCTATTGTGTTATTGACTGTAAGTTTGTTTATCCCATGTGTAACTCTGTGTTGTAGTTTTTGTCGCACTGCTTTGCTTTATCTTGGCCAGGTCGCAGTTGTAAATGAGAACTTGTTCTCAACTGGCCAACCTGGTTAAATAAAGGGGAAATAAAAAAAAAATACAAATAAATTACTAAACATTGCTTTGAGAGCGAGTCTGTTTATATTCTCACATGTGTGAGGTGTTATTTCAGCTGAGTGCCGTAACATGCCTTTCCCTCTTGTTTTGCTACATTTGAGTGAAAGTTTCCCAGTCCCTCCGACTGGCAGCAGGTAAAACTCCATACAGCGATGAACATTTTCTGAATGTTAGCCTTTATTCATATTGTAGTACGTCATAGTTGTATTATATATTGGGAGTTTAAAACCCTTTCCTGCAGTCAAATGACCAAATCACCCTCCAATGGCCTCATGGTTGGAATGTTATTCATATTTAATGTCAAACGGTGTTGTTCTGTTTCAGTCTTCTGTGTTGTATATAAAGTGTAATATTGGGATGCAAACTCAAAATTGTTTACATTTCAAATCCGTATCTGACATGGTACAAGTGTCTTCTTTGTGTGTGTGTGAGGTGGATACTTTTGTTTCAAAGTAGATGTGTTTAAGACTACCAAGAAACGCTCTGTGTGACCCTGATTTAGCCCACTGCGGTAAAGATTTAAAAAAACTGGATTTTCACAAACGATGTGTTTCCTATTGTGTGATCCATTCACCCTTCATAGCCACTCATCTCCACTCTGCTTTCTCTGGTAAATCTCTCCTGCCCCCTTGTGTATCCTAGAGAACATTGATTTATGGAACACCCCTCTCAAGATATTCAGCATGCCTGTCGGCCTTGAATAAGAGCCCCATAAATGAATGACAGCAGATAAACTGTTTGTTTTACCTCTGATGACTAGAAGGCATAAAAGGATATAGTCTACGTTTTTAAAGTTCTTTTTTAGACAAGAAGTCTTGAAAACATGTTCAAAGGTCAATGGAGGGTCTTTAGTCATTGGAAATGATGGAAGGAAGGGGGGATGGAAGGAGGATAGAAGGGAGGCGGCTACTTCAGGTCAAGTGCAACATCAGTCATTGTAGACGTGTCCCAAATGGCACTTTTCCTGTATTGTACCTTATGGGCCCTGGTCAAAAGTAGTGCACTACCCTATGGGGCCTGGTCAAAAAGTAGTGCACTACCCTATGGGCCCTGGTCAAAAGTAGTGCACTAGAAGAATAGGATGCCATTTGGGATGCAGGCATTTCCTCTCCCAAACTGTCCACTCCTTCTCTCTGGAAAAGATCCATTCCAAATACACTGAGTATACCAAACATTAGGAACTGCCCCCTCCCCCATTTTTCTCTCAGAACAGCCTCAATTAGTCTGGGCATGGACTCTACAAGGTGTTGAAAGTGTTCCACAGGGATGCTGGCCCAAGCTGACCAGTGGAGGCTGCTGAGTAGAGAACGGCTCATAATAATACCTGGAACGGCGCAAATGGAATGACATCAAACACATTTGAAACCATGTGTTTGGCGTATTTGATAACGTTCCTCTCCAGCCATTACCACAAGCCCCATTCTCCCAATTAAGGTGCTACCACCCTCCTGTGATGATGACTCCAATGCTTCCCACAGATGTGTCAAGTTGGCTGGAAGTCCTTTGGGTGGTGGACCATTCTTGATACTCACGGGAAACTGCAGCATTGCAGTTCTTGACACAAACCGGTGCGCTTGGTATCTACTACCATACCCCGTTCAAAGGCACCACATTTTTTGTCTTGCCCATTCACCCTCTGAGAATGGCACACATACACAATCCATGTCTCAATTGTCTCAAGGCTTAAAAATCCTTCTTTAACCTGTCTCCTTCCCTTTCGTCTACACTGATTGAAGTGGATTTAACAAGTGACATCAGTAAGGGATCTTAGCTTTCACCTGGATTCACCTGGTCAGTCTCTATGTCATGGAAAGAGCATGTGTTCTTAATGTTATTTTTGTATTCTCAGTGTAGATATAAAAAGGTCCTGGAACACATGAAACATGTTACTCCTCAACACTGCACCACGTTGGATTACACACACTCTGGTTGTTATTTCCGTCTCAGAAACGCAACAGAGCTTTGAATCGGTTTGAATCGTTCATTCAAGATACGATCTATATGCCCACTAACAACCTGTAATGCAACAGAGCTTTGAATCGGTTTGAATCGTTCATTCAAGATACGATCTATATGCCCACTAACAACCTGTAACGCAACAGAGCTTTGAATCGGTTTGAATCGTTCATTCAAGATACGATCTATATGCCCACTAACAACCTGTAAC
>QNTS01004757.1:130719-143528 GCA_003317085.1 Hucho hucho
CACACTCACAGGGCCCTACACACTCACAGGGCCCTACACACTCACAGGGCCCTACACACTCACAGGGCCCTACACACTCACAGGGCCCTACTCACTCACAGGGCCCTACACACTCACAGTGCCCTACACACTCACAGGGCCCTACACACTCACAGGGCCCTACACACTCACAGTGCCCTACACACTCACAGGGCCCTACACACTCACAGGGCCCTACACACTCACAGGGCCCTACACACTCACGCACACTGACACTCACTCCATCATTTGCTCACACACACACATAACATGACTCACACGCTCACACCCACTCCAATACAATCATCATATATGCTGGATGGAACTCTCCATCTCTTCATTCAAGGACTCAATCATGGACACTTTTACTGACAGTTGTGTCTGCTTTGTGTGATGTGTTGTTGTCTCTACCTTCTTGCCCGTTGTGCTGTTGTCTGTGCCCAATAAAGTTTGTACCATGTTTTGTGCTGCTACCATGTTGTGCTGCTGCCATGTTGTTGTTCTGTTGTGTTGCTACCATGTTGTGTTGTCATGTGTTGCTGCCTTGCTATGTTGTTGTCTTAGGTCTCTGTTTATGTAGTGTTGTCGTGTCTCTCTTGTCGCCATGTGTGTTTTGTCCTACATTTGTATTTTATTTTCATTTTTAATCCCAGCCCCCCGTCCCCGCAGGAGGTCATTTGCTTTTTGGTAGGCCGTCATTGTAAATAAGAATTTGTTCTTAACTGACTTGCCTAGTTAAATAATGGTTCAACAAATAAGAAAAATATTATCATAGATTGTGATGCCTAGTCACCTTAACCCCTAATACATACAGTTGAAGTCGGAAGTTTACATACAGTCGTGGCCAAAAGTTTTGAGAATGACACAAATATTAATTTTCACAAAGTCTGCTGCCTCAGTTTGTATGACGGCAATTTGCATATACTCCAGAATGTCATGAAGAGGGATCAGATGAATTGCAAAGTCCCTCTTTGCCATGCAAATGAGCTGAATCCCCCAAAAAACATTTCCACTTCCACTTCTACCTCTATCATTCCAGTATCCCTGCAAATTATAAATATGGTAGTGGAACGGACTGATCCTGTATATAGCTTACCTACTTTCTCGTTCTTCTTATTTTTATTTATTGTGTGTTTTTGTTCTATCTTATGTTATTTTTACTATTACGTTGTTATGATAACGGCATTGCTGGGTTTAAAGCTTGCAAGAAAGATACACTGTACATGTGACATTAAAACTTGAAACACACACAAACACAGAGAGAATGCCACACACACACACACACACACGTAATCTCCCTGGCAGTGGGTCAATAATGTCCGGATTCTGTCTCCAACACAAAGACCTTCTCGTTAATAGCTGTGGGCCTCAGAGACCCCCCAGTCCCTGTCATACCAACACTGTGGCATCACTACACTACCATTAGGCTCTCCCTAGTGTGTAGCTGTCACAATGTGGGGAGGTATTGGCCTCTACAGTTACAATGGTATTCTGCAGTCCTGGTCCTGAGGATGAACAGGGCATGTGTAGACTTTTGTTTCAGCTCAGCACTAACACACCTGTCTGATTCAATTGATCAAGGGCTTAATGGGTAGTTGATTCATTGAATCAGGGGTGTTAGTACAGGGCTAGTGCAAAATCTTGCACACCCTGGTACGCCCTGTTTTAAACGGGATCGCTGAGTGGAGTGAATTCCTGAATACCCCCCCTTCTTCTTCTTCTTCTTCTTCTTCTTCTTCTTCCTGCATGGTGTATCTTATGGGATACAGAGATGGGCAGTATGTCTGTCACATGTATTTGAAATATGTATTTCAATTCCTTCTGAATATTTTGTAATTTCATATAACACTGGGATGAACTACACTCCGACGTATTTTGCAACAAGATACTTTTGAGAGCTGTAATTTGTATATTAAAAATTCAAAAATACTGTTCTACACCTTTTTGTTTTGTATAGCGGTTCACAATTCTGTGGCCCCTTTCACCTGTCAGAAGTCTGACGGAACTGTGGTGTGATAACAGATCCGTGCTACGTTAACTACACGTACATGTAAAAATGAACATTTGCAAAGCGTTGCACGCAGTGTTACACCATAGAGCGCCGCCCGAAACGAGGCCAATAGTCATGCCCAGTGTGCTTTGCAGTTCATTTTGGTATGTTTATTGTCACGTATACATTTACATTTAAATCAGCAGACAGTGTTATCCAGAGTGACTTACGGTCTGGTCTGTACATTCAACTAAGGTAGATAAACAACAACATTTCACAGTAAAAACAAGTAAACATGTTTTTGTAGAAACCTGAGAATGTTGTTGCTGTTCGAGCCGGCCACTTGCAAATGTATTTCTGTATTTTAAAATACAAAATGCATGTATTTTATTTCAATACATTTCAAAATACAAGTATTTTGTAGTATATATATTGACACATTGATCTTGTTTATCTTTATTTAACCAGTAAAAACACATTGAGTCCCAGAGTCTCTTTTTCAAGGGAGACCTGGCCAAGAAGGCAGCAACTATCAATACATTACAGAATTAAAACATACAACAATACAATACAACAACATGATCCAGCCTAAAAAAATGCATTTACACTCCTCTGTAACAGAGTCTCCCATCAATATTTTAAATTCATTCAGTGGCACTAACATATCCAGATGAAGCATGGATTGTAGACTATTCCATGCCTCTGGTACACAAGAAGAGAAGGCAGTCTTGCCTAATACTGTGCATGTCCTGGGGACTTTAAGTAGCAACCACCTAGCAGACCAGGTATGGTAACTGCTGGTGGTGAAGGAGACCAGACTACACAGGTAAAGAGGGAGTTTACCCAAAAGGGCTTTGTAGATGAACACATACAAGTGTAGCTTTCTGTGCATATATAATGTCCAACCTACCATTTAGTACAAGGTGCAATGGTGAGTGAGTGACTTGGCATTTGTAATAAAGCGCACGGATGCATGATCAACAGAGTTTAGTCTCTGTAAGACGGAGGAGGTTGCATGCATATACAGCAAGTTACCGTAATCAATTACGGAGAGAAAGGTGGCCTATACACCTAACACACATGGTTAAAGACACCTGTACCATGTCAAATATAGAGTTTAAATTTATTCAATTTTGAGTTTGCGTCGCAATATTACACTTTATATACATAACAAAAGATTGACATATAACAAAACCATTTGACATAGAAACACCACATGTATTTTTTTTATGTTTTATTATGTTTTCCCGATTATGAAATTATGAAAAAATATGGACGGGCACTTTGGTCGTTAGACTGCAGGTGATTTTCTTCCCGTTTCTAGTGGTTCACACCACAAACGATGTCGCCCCCTCTTTTTCTCATTGCTTTGTCATGGAGTTGCTCATATTACTGCATATAATTGATGACAGACAAAACACTTTGGTATAGTTGTGTTTGTCTCTGAATTCTTGGTATTTTTATATGAATTGATTTAATAGTAGTATTGACTGAGCAGATTAAAATTAGACAACACACACTGTACAAGGTCTACTGCCTCCTTGAGATCCCTAGCACATTTACAATGTGGACTACACTGAATGAGAACGCATTAGAGTATTTTTCAGGTATCCCAAATGGCACCCTATTTATTAAGTAGTGCGCTAGTAGGCTCTGGTCAAAAGTAGTGCACTAAATAGGGAATAAAGTGCCATTTGGGACATAGAGGTGGGGCAATTACTATGCAATGGCTGATTGAAGATTACTGCAGAAGTAGTGAACTAAATAGGGAATAGGGTGCCATTTGGGACAGAGAGAGTGGGATACTTCCTATGCAGTGGCTGATTGAAGATTACTGCAGAAGTAGTGCACTAAATAGGGAATAGGGTGCCATTTGGGACAGACAGTGGGGTAATTACTATGCAGTGGCTGATTGAAGATTACTGCAGAAGCTCAACCTATTGATATGCCTTTTCCTCTCTATGGAATGACAAGAGCCTCTTCAGACAGCGATGGCAGTCATTTGAGTATATCTGATGGGAGAGAGAGTTTGCATTCCAAATAGCACTCTATTTCCTATATAGTGCACTACATTTGACTAGGGCCCATATGGCTCTGGTCAAGAGTAGTGCACTATAAAGTGAATAAGGTGGCATTTGTGAGACAGCCAGAGACACCAGGAATCATCTGCTCTCCGAGGCATTTTAATTGGGTGCCATTTTTTCTGAGATGTGTGTGTGTGTGTGCGTGTATATGTGTGCGTGTGATGGTATGCATCCCCACATTTGTTTGTTTGTGTCACTATTGAGCAGGACAGCTGGAATGATGAGACCAGGAGCCATGTCCAGACTGATAACGAGATGAAATGAATATTAATAAGGATTCACGGTTGATTAGACACTTGATAGATAAGCCCTTTTGATTGCATCGATGAAAATGTTCAGCAATAGTTTGCGGTGGAGTTCTTACCGTCTCTTAGAATCAGTTGAATATGATCTGCTTTCCCACCAAGCATACAGAACTTACAAATCAATTTAGATTCGACAGAGCCAATTGCTCCAAGTCAACCCATTTTGAATGTCATTACATTTCAAAAGCGTACAGTATATAGAATATCACCTTTGTTGGTTTTGTGGTGGTCTATGCTAAGATTCTTACTGTATTGCAGAATCACAAGTCAATACAGTATCTAATGAAAAGCACCATTCTAAGAAAGGTCATGCTTACGAATCAATACACACTATCAACACTGATAATACAGTAACCAGGAACTGAAGAAGCCATATTGATTGCTATACAGTATTTATCCTACCCTCAAAACTCTAATGAACATCATCCACAAATAATTCATTGAAGTGTGCTGATTCTCTCTCTCTCTCTCTCTCTCTCTCTCCGGCTTGCAGTCTTTGAAGATGCCCAGTCCACACAGAACACTTTCAGGACACACAAACCAAGCTAGAAATCAAAGATACTTCATTCAGTATAATAAAATAAAAAGTAAAAAACTAGTCTTAATCTGGTAGTAAAACTGCAAGGGGTGTTGTTGCATCACTTCTCCCAAGCTCCACTCTTTGGTGATTTTTCAGTCTGTCAAAAAACTCCTCATCTGAGGCTGAAGCTAGCCTGGTTCCAGATCTGTTTGTGCTGTATTTCCTAGACTGAAGCCGCAGGTTGTAGACAGACAAAAGAGAAGAATAGCAACACCAGCAGGGGTAAAAGTGATACACTGAAGGGGAGGGATGCTCAGAGAGAGAACAATGGGAAGGAGAACAATGGGAAGGACTCCATTGGGATCAGTGTGGGTCCCCTCCTCGACTCTCCGACCCTCTTACTTGACTTTTAAGGGTCATTCCGAGGTCGTAGGTCAAGTGAGGGGTGTCAGAGCTTCTAAGAGGATGGAGCAGGTTGGAGGCAGATTGAGCATGAGGGGTGTGTGTGTGTGGGGAGGGGTGGGCGGGGGGGCGGGGGGGGTGACAGTTGGCTTTGCCTTTCATGAAAATAGAAAATAAACCTTGAAGCTGCATACAGGACCCTATTCCAACTAAACTACTGAAAGAGCTGCTTCCTGTGCTTGGCCCTTCTATGTTGAACATAATAAAAGGCTCCCTATCCACCGGATGTGTACCAAACTCACTAAAAGTGGCAGTAATAAAGCCTCTCTTGAAAAAGCCAAACCTTGACCCAGAAAATATAAAAACCTACGACCTATATCGAATCTCCCATTCCTCTCAAAAATGTTAGAAAAAGCTGATGCGCAGCAACTCAATGCCTTCCTAAAGACAAACAATGTATACGAAACGTTTCAGTCTGGTTTTAGACCCCATAGTAGCACTGAGACTGCACTCGTGAAGGTGGTAAATTGTCAGGAATCAAGGTAAGACCCAAGTGCAGACTGTGTGAAGTAACAATGTTTATTGTAACCACAGGGGCAGGCAAAACGACAGGTCAAGGCAAGCCTGGGGTTGATAATCCAGAGCAGAGGCCAAGGTATTGGATGGCAGGCAGGCTCAGGGTCAGGTCAGGCAGTGGTCAGGTGGGCGGGTACAGGGTCAGGACAGGCAAAGGTCAAAAACAAGGAGGACGGGAAAAAGAGAGACTAGGGAAAAACAGGAGCTGAGACAAAATGCTGGTAGGCTTGAACAAACAAGACGAATTGGCAACAGACAGACAGAAAACACAGGTATAAATACACAGGGGATAATGGGGAAGATGGGCGACACCTGGAGTGGGGTGGAGACAAGCACAAAGACAGGTGAAACAGATCAGGGCGTGACAGTACCCCCCCCCTCTAGGGACGCCGCCTGGTGTCCTACCTGGGCACATACCTGGTTGAGCGGGGTGCTGGCGCTGGAACTCAGAGATGAGTCCTGGGTCCAGAATGTCCTTAGCGGAGACCTCTGGGCCATAATCCTCCCAGTCAACCAGGTGCTGGAATCCACTGCCCCGAGGTCAAACCTTTAGGAGGCGTCTCACCATGTAAGCTGGTCGGCCGTCAGTAAGACAAGGGAGAGGGGTGGGACTGGAAACAGGAAACAAGGGGTAGTCAGACATGGTTTTAACTCTAGACACAGAAAAGGGAGGAAAAATACGGAGGGTACGGGGCAACAGAGGACGAACAGCAGAGGGGCTAATGATCTTGGAGCGGGGGGAAAGGTCTCTGCTTCTGGGGTAGTAGCCGCAGCACTATAGGGGCATGCCAGTGCCTCAGGCTTGACCTTCTTGGATACCGGTCGGTGCTGCTGAAGTGAAGTGGCCCGGGCCTTACTGAACCCCTCCCGGAGGTCCTGGTACTCTGCGGAGCAGGCGGAGAGATCCGGGGCAATTTCCAAGCCCCCAGGAAGACGTTCCTTGGCAGGCAGAGCTGACTTCAGGCAATGAGTGTGGCAGAACGGGCTACAGCCCATGATGGCACCAGTAGCCCAGTCAATGGAAGGATTGTGTCGCTGGAGCCAAGAGAATCCCAATACCATGGGAACCTGCGGGGACTCAACCAGCAGGAATTGGATCATCTCGCTGGGGTTCCCCGACACTCGTAGCTTGACGGGGGTGGTCTGGTGGGTGAACCGACCTATAGAGCGCCTGTCCAGCGCTCTAACAACCATGGGAATGGAGAGGGGTTGAGTGGGGATGCCCAGCTCGGACGCCAGGGTAACGCCCATGAGACTCACATCAGTCCCCGAGTCGATGAGTTCCTGGAGAGACTTGGACTGGTCACCCCACAGCAGGGTGACATGGAGAGGGGGGCGAGTAAGGGGAGAAGAACAATTATCTTTAAGACCCACCATTGTACTCACTCCAACTAATGAGCTGGGTCTCTTGAAGGGACAGGTAGAAACATAATGACCGACAGTACCACAATACAGACAACTCTGGGTGTTCAGTCTGTGCACTAGTTCGGCCGGAGAAAGTCTAGCCCTGCCGAGCTGCATTGGCTTGGGAAGAGGCAACTTGGCAGTCTTTGGAGGCTCTTGGAGCAACTCGGGTAAGCTCGGATCCTGTCGGGGACTTCCGGAGTTCATCAGATGCAAGGTGGGATCCTTGAGTGAGCGATTGGGAATGCAATCAGACCTCTTCTCCCTCCTACATTCCCGTAACCGTCCATCGATCCGCATGGTTAAAGCGATGAGTGAGTGGAAATCCGCCAGTAGTTTCCGGGCATCAAGCTCATCCTTTACCCCCGCAGATAATCCGTGCAGGAACGTGGGAAAAACAGGAGCTGAGACAAAATGCTGGTAGGCTTGAACAAACAAGACGAACTGGCAACAGACAGAAAACACAGGTATAAATACACAGGGGATAATGGGGAAGATGGGCGACACCTGGAGGGGAGTGGAGACAATCACAAAGACAGGTGATACAGATCAGGGCGTGACAAAATTACCTTTTAAAAGGCGTCAGACCAAGGCTCTGCATCTGTCCTCGTGCTCCTAGACCTTAGTGCTGCTTTTGACACCATCAATCACAACATTCTTTTGGAAAGATTGGAAACCCAAATTAGTCTACACGGACAAGTTCTGGCCTGGTTCAGTTTGTCTCTGTGGATGGTTTGTCCTCTGACAAATCAACTGTAAGTTTTGGTGTTCCTCAAAGTTCCGTTTTAGGACCACTATTGTTTTCACTATATATTTTACCTCTCGTGATGTCATTCGGAAACAAAATGTTAACTTTCACTGCTATGCGGACGATACACAGCTGTACATTTCGATTAAACATTGTGAAGCCCAAAAATTGCCCTCCCTGGAAGCCAATGTTTCAGACATAAGGAAGTTGATGGCTGATTTATTTTTGCTTTTAAACTCGGACAAAACAGAGATGCTAGTTCTAGGTCCCAAGAAACAGAGATCTTCTGTTGGATCTTACAATTAATCTTGATGGTTGTACAATCGTCTCAAATAAAAAGACCTCGCGTTACTCTGGACCCTGATCTCTCTTTTGACGAGCATATCAAGATTATTTCAAGGACAGCTTTTTTTCATCTATGTAACATTGCAAAAATCTTAAACTTTCTGTCCAAAAATGATGCAGAAAAGTTAAAACATGCTTTTGTCACTTCTAGATTAGACTACTGTAATGCTCTCCTTTCCAGCCACCCGGATAAAGTACTAAATAAACTTTGGTTAGTGCTAAACACAGCTGCTAGAATCTTGACTAGAACCCAAAAGATTTATCATATTACTCCAGTGCTAGCCTCTCCACGCTGGCTTCCTGTTAATACCTACACGTACGCTACGGTCACAAGACGCAGGCCTCCTTACTGTCCCTAGAATTTCTAAGCAAACTCCTGGAGGCAGGGCTTTCTCCTATAGAGCTACATTTTTATGGAATGGTCTGTCTATCCATGTGAGAGACGCAGACTCGGTCTTGACCTTTAAGTCTTTATTGAAGACTCATCGCTTCAGTAGGTCCTAGGATTGAGTGTAGTCTGGCCCAGGGGTGTGAAGGTGAACGGAAAGGCACTGGAGCGACCAACCGTCCTTGCTGTCTCTGTCTGGCTGGTTCCCCTCTCTCCACTGGGATTCTCTGCCTCTAACCCTATTACGGGGGCTGAGTCACTGGTGCTCTTCCATGCCATCCCTAGCAGGGGTGCGTCACTTGAGTGGGTTGAGTCAACCCTGTCCTGATTGGCGCCCCCTCGGGTTCATGCCATGAGGGAGATCTTGTGGGCTATACTCAGCCTTGTTTCAGGGTAGTAAGTTGGTGGTTTGAAGATATTCCTCTAGTGGTGTGGGAGCTGTGCTTTGTCAAAGTGGGTGGGGTTGTATCCTGCCTGGTTGGCCCTGTCCGGGTGTATTGTCGGATGGGGCCACAGTGTCTCCCGACCCCTCCTGTCCCAGCCTCCAGTATTTATGCTGCAATAGGTTGTGTCGGGTGGCTAGGGTCAGTCTGTTACATCTGGAGTATTTCTCCTGTCTTATCCTGTGTCCTGTGTGAATTTATGTTTGCTCCTTCTAATTCTCTCTCGCTTCCTCTCCCTCCCCTCCCAAAGGACCTGAGCCCTAGGACCATGACTTAGGAGTACCTGGTCGAATGACTCCTTGAGGTCCCCAGTCTACCTTGTCGTGCTACTGCTCCAGTTTCAACTGTTCTGCCTGCGGCTATGGAACCCCAGCACGTCTGGGACAAGGTGCTACCTTGTCCCAGACGTGCTGTTTGGGACTCTCTCTCTACCGCACCTGCTGTCTCTAACTCTGAATGATCGGCTATGAAAAGCCAACTGACATTTACTCCTGAGGTGCTGACCTGTTGCACCCTCTACAACCACTGTGATTATTATTATCTGACCCTGCACAGCCAGAAGAGGACTGGCCACCCCTCAGAGCCTGGTTCCGCTCTAGGTTTCTTCCTAGGTTCTGGCCTTTCTAGGGAGTTTTTCCTAGCCACCATGCTTCTACATCTGCATTGCTTGCTGTTTGGGGTTTTAGGCTGGTTTTCTGTATAACAATTTGTGACATTGGCTGATGTAAAAAGAGATATATAAATACATTTGATTGAAATGTGATTGATTAACTCCCCATCCCTCACTAAGTTGAAGATTGTCTTTAAGAAATAAATAGGACCTTCTATAGGAGTGGGAAGTTAAGAACCCCACTTCAACAACCTCTAAGGCTACAACCCAAGTGTCTCTGGCACCCTATTCCCTAGGGCACTACTTTTGACCAGGACTAGCTTGTAATTTGTGACGCAGCCGCAATAGTTATCTGAATGTTAAATCATAATAATAATAGATGTGGGGTTTGTCTGCTGTGAGGTTCAATTCCAATTTGAGCATGTCAGAATCACAAAGGAGATTTTTCATACAGTAGTATCCACACTAACAAGCTTTAGTAGTCCACTAGACATCAAGCACCGCTCTCTGCTCTCCTCTGCATTTCAACCACTTTTTCTTCAAAAACACTGCCTCTGCCTCTCTTTTTGAAGCCCATTCTCTTCGCTGTACAGTTTGAAGATTTAACAAGAGAGTCCTTGACTGTCTAGTGAGACCCTCTTGACACTCATTAACTTCAATTGAGTGGGATGGTGATGAGGTAGTCTGTATACAGCTGTAGCCAAACCAACAAGACGAGGTAAAAACAATAGTAGAGACAATCACTCTCTCTCTCTCTTCACCGGCTGTTGCTATTCATAATGCAAGCTCGCAAAAGGGCCATTCTCCTCATAAGGGACAGTTTGTTGAAACACCTTGCTGCTGAGTGTTTAGATGACACAAAACTGCTTTTTCTTTCTCAGAATAATTCATTCATTCAGACTTTTTATTGTGTTTTGTAATTTTACATAAGAAGTACAGTATATCCATCACACTAATACTATTGTTTGTTTTTTTGTTTTTCCAACCAGCCCGCATAGGCCAGCTATTTGTCCTTTAGAATAAGAGTGACATTTTGTATTTATTTTTGAACATATATATTTAAAAAAAATATTTAAATAATATTCAGCCAACTTCATACAACTGTGGGAAGCATCAAAGTCAACATGGGCCAGCATCCCTGTAGAACGCTTTCAACACATTGTAGAGTCCGTGCCCTCACGAATTGAGGATGTTCTGAGGGCAAAAGGGGGTGCAACTCAATATTAGGAAGGAATGTTCTTAATATTTTGTACACTCATTGTATACTCTTCCTTATCTGTTTGTTGTTTCATCCTTCCATGTCCCAAAATATTAAATCAAGGGGGGTTGAATAGACTATACATTTGAACCATCTTAAGTGCCTGAATGCACCTATGGCCGATTTTATGGCTTAGGGGCCCAGATATCAATCACTAAGAAGGTACCTGGAGGCCCTATTCCAATAGAAATGATCATCAGAATAATGTTCTCAACAAGGAAGTAAGCGTGCATCTGCAAATTGTTTAGTATACTTTGCAGAACAAACTTTTGACCAGAACCCCTGGGCTCTGGTCAAAAGTAGTGTACTAAATAGGGAATAGGGTGCCATTGGGACACAACTGAAAGACACTTTGGAGTGGCCCTTAAAGGTTTCTGTGGCGACCTTATCAAACTAATGCCAATAATGAAACCAAGCGTGCCTGCACATGCCTCGTTTAGCTACAGCGGTTAACGGAATGTTGCTACGAGGACTACATCAGAGCCGCTATCTGCCGAAGCTTAGAGGTGATTGGTGAATGATTTAGAGAGAGAGAGAGAGAGAGAGAGAGAGAGAGAGAGAGAGAGAGAGAGAGAGAGATCTTCCTGGAATTATACTATACTATATTAGAAATTATATTTTCAGGTTTTCAGCCCAGTTTCAAACACAGTGTACACACATCCAATAACCTGCCTGTGCTGCATACAAAAATAACCTCATGAAAGAAAGATCGATAGGTCTTCGAGAGGTTCAGCCCTTGCAAGTGCCATGCTCTACCAACTGAGATACATCTGTTACACCTGGGTGAGAGAGCTGAACCTTCCATATAATGTCAACTCTCATCTCATAGAAGCAGTGCTGTGGCTAGGCAGTGCGAGTGAGTCTCCAGCCTGGTATGAGTTTATACGCATCACATTGTGATGCTTTTGCAAAAATATATGCTTCACGGTTGAGTCTCGGAAGGGAGCAGCTGTGCTCTGCGCTGGGGGTTCACATACTAGAGGAGTGAGCCATGTGTTTACAGTGCACAAGGAGCTACCAATCAGTCTAGTGGCCAATGGAAAACATTCCCATGGGGATGTATGTGAGAGGAATTTCTCAGTTTGGTCACCATCCCTTTGGGTCATTGATAAAGCAGTCGTTACAACTGCCTTCCTCTCAAGGGCTTCACGTTGCTCTTATAGTGGTTGGATTACTCTTAACCCTGATCTGTTCATTCCAAAATGGCACCCTGTTCCCTATTGGCCCTGATCAAAAGTAGTACCCTATGAAGGGAATAGGGTGGCATTTGGAACACAGATATTATTAGCTCTTGACCGATAACAATTATTTCACATTTACTAGTGGCTAAATTCTTGGCGTGTGCTTTGAGCCAAAAACCCATTTCTTTCCGGGAATTATTTGCTGTCATGGAACTTTGGATCGATAACGGGAGGTCAGAATGAGAGCTTTTCAAAAAGATCCATGCTAACTAGCTGGAGTAGTGTTAATGAGTGGGGATTGAGATACATGCTAAGTAGCTGGAGTAGTGTTAATGAGTGGGCATTGAGATACATGCTAACTAGCTGGAGTAGTGTTAATGAGTGGGGATTGAGATACATGCTAACTAGCTGGAGTAGTGTTAATGAGTGGGGATTGAGATACATGCTAAGTAGCTGGAGTAGTGTTAATGAGTGGGCATTGAGATACATGCTAACTAGCTGGAGTAGTGTTAATGAGTGGGCATTGAGATACATGCT
>QNTS01004758.1:0-52785 GCA_003317085.1 Hucho hucho
CGCCCCCCCTTTCTAATATTGAGTTGCCCCCCCTTTCTTATATTGAGTTGCCCCCCCTTTGTGAATGAGAGACTAATGAAGTGTGTGCTGCCTGTGCAAAAACACAAAGCAGAGCTCATGCCTTTCAAGCGACTTTTTTCAAATCATCATTAGAGTTGCATCATGCAGCCTTAAAATGTATTAAACATAAAAACATATACCCCAACGTTTGTAGAACAACTAAAGTTACATTAATAACTCTAAACTAAGCATATAGGAGTACCTATTTCTTTGTTAACCGCTCAACACAGAATAGCCGCATGTGCGCACTCCCTCAAATCATTTGGAGAAAATATGTATATTTTTTCTGCTTTGTTCAATTGTATTCTTTGAACTATAAAATAATATACAAATAATGCCACGGAATACTAAGCAAACCTTGTCTGCTAAATGAACTAGTGTAGCCCACAGCCATTTGTCATAGCCACATCAGGATAACACAGAGTATACTATACTACGTTTTCTTCATATCATGCTTCTTTAGACCTGTCGAAAATAAGTAATGGATTTATTGTGAAGGTGTAGGCTATATTACATGGATTTAATACACTTTTTAAATGTAGTTGTTCCAAAGATCTG
The DNA here is from genome assembly GCA_003317085.1 of Hucho hucho. Lineage (NCBI taxonomy): Eukaryota > Metazoa > Chordata > Actinopteri > Salmoniformes > Salmonidae > Hucho > Hucho hucho. The sequence goes on from QNTS01004758.1 coordinate 619, forward strand.
TATCAGTGGCTTGTATGAAGCCAGGAGACAATAAATGTGTTTATGTTAGTTAAAAGCCAATTACCGTGAGACCAACAGTTATTTGCATGACAATCACCAGCTGACAAAATTTTGTGACCGCCACGGCCCTAATATTGAATGGGTCTCGTCACCTAAGTCCATACCTGGACTTGTATAACTGTGCAGTGTTAATATCAACCAGCCTTAAAGATCTACCATCGGATATTACAATGTTGATATGAATGCACAATACCATACCACACCATACTATACCATACCATAATATACCACATCATACAATACCACATTATACCACACCACACCATAATATACCACATCATACAATACCACACTATACCACACCACACCATACTATACCACACCACACCCTACCACCCTATACCACACCATACTATACCACACCACACCACCCCACACCATACCATACCACACATTGCTATACCATACCACACCACACCACACCACAAGATACTATACCATAGTATGATATACTATACCATACCGTACCACACTATAGTATACTATACCATACCATATTATACCCTGCCATACTATACCATACCATATTACACCATACCACACCATACTCTACTATACCAAGCGCCTTCGGAAAGTATTCAGACCCCTTTACTTTTTCCACATTTTGTTACATTACAGCCTTATTCTAAAATTGATACAATTATTTTGTTCAATCTACACACAATACCCCAGAATGACAAAGCAAAAACTGTTTTTTTTTTTTAAATAAAAAATAAACGGATATCACATTTACGAAAGTATTCCGACCCTTTACTAAGTACTTTGTTGAAGCACTTTTGGCAGCAATTACAGCCTCGAGTCTTCTTGCGTATGACGCTACAAGCTTGGCACACCTGTATTTGGGTATTTTCTCCCATTATTCTCTGCAGATCCTCTCAAGCTCTGTCAGGTTGTATGGGGGCGTTGGTGCACAGCTATTTTCAGGTCTCTCCAGAAATGCTTGATCGGGTTCAAGTCCGGGCTCTTGCTGGGCCACTCAAGGACCTTCATAGACTTGTCCCGAAGCCACTCCTGCGTTGTCTTGGCTGTGTGCTTAGGGTTGTTGCCTTGATGGAAGGTTAACCTTCACCCTGTCTGAGGTCCTGAGTGCTCTGGAGCAGGTTTTCATCACGGATCTCTCTGTAATTTGCTCCATTCATCTTTGCCTTGATCCTGACTAGTCTCCCAGTCACTGCCGCTGAAAAACATCCCCACAGCATGATGCTGCCACCACCATGCTTCACTGTAGGGATGGTGCCAGGTTTCCTCCAGACGTGATGCTTGGCATTCAGACCAAAGAATTCAATCTTGTTCTCATCAGACCAAAAAATCTTGTTTCTCATGATCTGAGAGTCTTTAGGTGCCTTTTGGCAAACTCCAAGCGGGCTGTCATGTACCTTTTAGAGAGGAATGGCTTCCGTCTGGCCACTCTACCATAAAAGCCTGCTTGGTGGAGTGCTGCAGGGATGGTTGTCCTTCTGGAAGGTTCTCCCATCTCCACAGAGGAACTCTAGAGCTCTGTCAGAGTGACCATGGGGTTCTTGGTCACCTCCCTGACCAAGACCCCTCTCCCCCGATTGATCAGTTTGGCCGGGCTGCCAGCTGTAGGAAGAGTCCTTGTGGTTCCAAACATGCTCAGTTGTGCACCGGGGCCTCCCACTCCTCTTTCTATTCTGGTTAGAGCCAGTTTGCGCTGTTCTGTGAAGGGAGTAGTACACAGCGTTGTTCGAGATCTTCAGTTTCTTGGCAATTTCTCGCATGGAATAGCCTTCATTTCTCAGAACAAGAATAGACTGACGAGTTTCAGAAGAAAGGTCTTTGTTTCTGGCCATTTTGAGCCTGTAATCGAACCCACAAATGCTGATGCTCCAGATACTCAACTAGTCTAATCTGAACAGCTGTTTTCAGCTGTGCTAACATAATTACAAAAGGGTTTTCAAATGATCAATTAGCCTTTTAAAATTATAAACTTGGATTAGCTAACTCAACCTAGCCTCTGTATGACTATGCAGATATTGCAGATATTCCATAAACAATCTGCCATTTCCAGCTACAATAGTAATTTACAACATTAACAATGTCTACACTGTATTTCTGATCAATTTTATGTTATTTTAATGGACAAAAAATTGCTTTTCTTTCAAAAACAAGGGCATTTCTAAGTGACCCCAAACTTTTGAACAGTGGTGTATGTTATGGGTCACTCTTAGTTTTCCTTATCTCCATTGTGGAATGTCCATGTTAATCCTCTTGGTTGTCTTGGTCCTCTTGATCCATCCACCTGTCCTCTTTGTTAGTCAGGCCTGACTCCTTCATCCCATAGTTGTTTCCTGTAATCTAATTTAATATGACTGAAGATGCAGAATTTTCTGCCAGGCCCCTTTTAATAGGGTATAAAGACTTGTTAGAACTTTGACCACAAGCCCTCTAGATGGACTACATGCCCTCTATCAAATCAAAACTGGAATTTTTACTCAAAACAAAAGTTGTAAAAGTATGTTAGACATTTGCAGAATAAATCATGCCTAGTTTGATGTTTCTGTGACAAACAGTGAATTAGTTATTGATTTATACCGCTTTAAATGGCTTCTTATAGATTTTATGTATTTATATCAAATCAAAACTGGAATTTGTATTCAAAACAAAGGTTGTAAAAGTATGCTAGACATTTATAGAATAAATCCTATCTAGTTGGATGTTTCTGTGATAAACAGTGAATTAGTTATTGATTTTTACATTTTAAATGGCTTTTGGCGAACCTTAAATGTCTGTTGAATGTCTGTTGAATATCAAACCAACTTTACCTCGGTCTTTAAATGGATGTTCAATGGTTCATAGACAAGTGAAAGCAGCAGCTGAAATCTGAGGCAAGTCTGACCTCTAGTGCAGGCAGAAAACGAGACAGTCAACTTTCAGCTGCTTTTTTCTTCTTCCTTAAATCAAATCACGAGAACCGTGGGAAAATATTGATTTCTTAACCATTCCTCTATATGGATAAGTAATTGGACTGCTTTCGAGCACAAAGTGTATTTTTAATCTACAACTAAACATGTATTTCAACGTCAAAAGGTTAGCTGCAGACGGTGGTACGTTATTCAGTCGTGCGGTTCAAGTAAGTTTCTCCAGTGCGGTTTCTTTCAAGCCTGCGGCTGGTGATATATTGTTAACCGTGTAGCAAACTTAAACTTGTTAGCTAGTTTTGGAACGTTTTCTCTGAATAAAGCAAATTATGCGTTTTGTTTGTAATGTCTCTACTTCGACATTACTGGCTCTGTGAGACACGTTAGTAAACTGAGCACATCAGCGCTTAGCTTGTTATTTATTAGGCTGTGATTGGGTCAGCTCTGGTCCACGACGTTACTTCAACGCCCTGCAGATTGACATTTTATATACCTCCTTACCAGATATTTCTTCTCTCGATGTTGTTTAGTGACTCGCTTCTATATTCTTTGTTACACACCAAAGTAGCTAAAGATGTTGCTGGAGTGCCGTATGTACGTTTCTCTAAATTCGCCTGTCCCCGTATACTCGTGTCCATGCCTCAGTGTAGATCCGACGCATAACGTTACTAGTCTGACGGTAAACAAAAGTTATTAACGTGGTTTATTTCATATCTTTCTGAGAAACGATAGCTTGCGCATAAAGAGAAACTCTTCATCACTCTAGCAACAGCTTTACTTTGGTAAATATATTGAAGCCAGTCACTAAACATTGGCTTAGCTAGTCAGGCAAGCTAAACCAACTTCTAAGAGGTAAATAAATATGTCAAATTAAAGCTTCACTTGAATTGATCTACAGGTAGCGTAGTTTGACTGTTGTCAGACAGATTGTAGCCACTAGTCACCCTTTCATTTACTGAGGAAACTCTCTGCCAAGCTGAGACTGAGTTGGACGCTCACCTGGACAACCTTCTGTGCAGGGTGGAATGCACCAAGCAAAACACAGGTTCTACTACAACCAAACCCAAGTAAGACTGTGCTCACTGCTGTCAATATACCCTGTAGTAAGTCCTAACTAGGGGGGGACATGCAAGTCCATTTAGTTTCAGTCAGTTCATTAACTTGCTGGATATTCAATGGCGTGTGAAATATCCATTCACGGACCCATAAAAAGTGTTGATGTTGATGCTGTCATGATCCAGGAGGATGGTATGGCCTCTGTCTAATACTGTAGTATGTATAATGTCTTGGCTTCAGTCCGCAGTAGATTAGGCCTCTCTGGATGTTAACAAAGCAGAAGAGAGTAAACAGTGCTTTTTGTTTACTTCAACAGTATCATTTGTCTTTGACTACCGGGACGTAGGTTAAATGTTACAAGGTCATGGAAGTACAAATCTGGGCTAATAATGTAACCTTTGACCCATTCCCATTAAACGTGTTGTAGAAGAACGGTTGGTTGCTAGGCAGAGTTCCTCCTTAGTAAAGAAGCAGTAATTGGTTGGCCCCTTCTTAGCCTATAGGCTACATTTTGTCCAGTTTTTGTGCCACAATTGGATGTGTATAATACTTTACATTATAATACAATAATATATGGCCAGTTTCTCAAAGCAGCCACATCATGTTGTTTTTATTTAACATTTATTTAACTAGGCAAGTCAGCTAAGAACATTCTTATTTACAATGACGGCCTACCCGGGCGACGCTGGGCCAATTGTGCGCAGCCCTATGGGACTCCCAATCACGTCCGGGTGTGATACAGCCTGTATGTATGAGGTTTGACTGTTTAAATAACAGTTGGGTGTCCATGCATCTGTTAGCTCAAACTGTGGACCATCGTGTGAGTTCACACTGTGGTGCTGCATAGCTCAGTCTGTTGCAGACCTAGGGACACACACACACACACACACACCACAACAGCTGATCTACACACACACACACACCACAACAGCTGATCTACACACACACACACACCACAACAGCTGATCTATACACACACACACCACAACAGCTGATCTACACACACACACACTACAACAGCTGATCTACACACACACACTCACAACCACAGCACACCTGCTTCTGCTTGTTGTAAGTGTTATTAGGGTTGTAGTTGCATAGTTGGTGATTTTAGTGAAATTAAAGCAGTTGGCTCGATCAAAGGTTTTTGGTGTTTCAGAATTCACTTGAGTATATATTGTAGACCTAGTCAGTGTAGTGTCTATGCTAGCTCAATTAGCCTACCAAAATGTCAGAATAGAGGAATTTCTGTGTGAGAAACTGGAGAAGAAAGTCCCAGCGTGGATCACCAACCATAAGATTCTTGGTCTGTCCATGCTGGAGTCGGGGAGTGAGTTTGGCCCCCAGGAACATCCCATGGTGAATGTAGTTGAACCCGTAGAGATCATTTTGATTCACAAACATACTGTGCAGATATATTTTTTTTAAAAGATGTCCTGTGCTGCGTTTTAATTCCAGAACGTTGTTCCATCAATCGCCTGTCAAGGGTGCATTCATAGTGCACACTGTAGTAAAACATTTGTTAGTCCCCGTAGCGGCGCGTTTCAGTACGTTTTCTTCTGTTTGGTGTCTTGTGCGGTTCAGTTGGTAGAGCATGGCGCGTGCAACGCCAGGGTTGGTGGCTTCGATTCTCACGGGGGACCAGTTTCAACAACAACAAAAAGTACAAACATTTAAGCGCTCACTACTGTAAGTCACTCTGGATAAGAGAGTCTGCTAAATGACTGACATGTAGTGGATACATCCCAGGTCTGTGAAGGGGAGGGAACATCTTCCTGGAATGAAACTCTCTAATTTTCTCTACAGTCTCATCCTGAACGTCGCATAATCCGGGAATCTGCACAAACCCGAGTCTCACTAAATAAGCCTGTACCACAACAATTGAGTTGAATATTTATTTACTAACAAGCTAAAATTATAATATAAGATACACACAGTCTGGGCTATTGATTAGAACTTAGTACAATGAAACGGGTCCCTAGCGGGCCAACACAATATGACACGTGTTACACAAAATGGGGATTTCAAGAGGGAGAGAGCGAGAGAGGAAAAACACACTTGGGTGCATTTGTCAGCCCTGCTTATTTTAACCCTAACCTTGCCCCGAACTGCGGCTCTTATGGGTCAGAATATAATGATGTAATTACGTGTTGAAGGTCTCTGATGGGGTCTCTCCTCGTGGGCCGAGTTCCTCTGATGGCTTCAGTTGTGTTGCTACCGGGTGTAACTCTCTGATTGTCCACACGATGTCAGTGTCCTTTCTCTTAGTGGTCGAGGAGCAGCAGGCCATGCACAGCCATATCAACTGTCATCTCAAGAACAACTGCTTTCATTCCAGATGTCAGAATGAAGTTCATTTGTTTGTCTGTGTTTTTTTTTGCAGAAAGAACAGATCCTTTTGCAGGGTTCCTCTAGCGCTTTCTCTCTAGCGCTCTCTTTCTGTCTCTAGCTCTCTTTCTGTCTCTAGCGCTCTTTCTGTCTCTAGCGCTCTCTCTCTCTCTAGCGCTCTTTCTGTCTCTAGCGCTTTTTCTGTCTCCTTATCTCTCTCTGCTCTAGCCTCTCTCTCACTGTCTATCTTCCTCCCTCTCTCTCTGTATTTATATATTTTTTTAAATAATAAAATCTGTATTTGGCACATAAACAACAGGTGTAGACTTTACCATGAAATGTTTACTTACAAGCCCTTTACCAACAATGCAGAGTTAACAAATAAACTCTCTCTCTCTGCCCTCTCTTTCTCTCTCGGCCCTCTCTTTCTCTCTCTCTGCCCTCTCGCTCTGTTCTCTGCCCTCTCCCTTTTGCGCTCTCTCTCCTCTCTCTCTGGAACATTGGTGTAAAGCTGGAAGGAACAGATAGGTCCATCGTCAATGTTATTGGGGCGTTTCCTCTGCATGTAACTAGAGTCAAATCAGCCAGAGGAATATGTCCTGAACTTCACAGAGGCACTACACAGCCTAATGAAAGTCAAATGTTGTCCTTGTTTCACTTAAACTCCACACTCATGATGATGGACACTCAACTGTTCCACATATACAGTACCAGTCAGTCCACAGCTAATGGTGCTCCTAAAAAAATAAAATTTCAATGTGGACCTACAGTACCAGTCAAAAGTTTGGACACCGACTCATTCCAGGGTTTTTCTTTATTTTTATATTTTGACATTCTTCAAAGTAGCCATCCTTTGCCTTAATGACAGCTATGAACACTCTTGGTATTCTCTCAACCAGCTTCATGAGGAATGTTTTCCAACATTCTTGAAGGAGTTCCCACATATGCTGAGCACTTGTTGGCTACTTTTCCTTCACTCTGCGGTCCAACTCATCCCATACCATCTCAATTGGGTTGAGGTCGGGTGATTGTGGAGGCCAGGTCATCTGATGCAGCATTCCATCACTCTCCTTCATTCCATCACTCTCCTCCTGGAGGGAGTCAGCAGCACCCATATACGTACTCTGACCTCTGACCCCACGACACCCCCAACACCATGTGACCACACATGACCTCTGTCCGAGTGTGTCTGAAATGGCACCCTATTCTTTATACAGTGCACTACTTTTGGCATACGGTGTTATTTCAGACAGGCTCTACCTGTCCCTGCCACACCCCTCCATGACCCCTGACCCCAACATGACCTAGGTTCTGTTTCTAATCCAAGTGGTCAACTGCTGTACCAGCATGCATCTTTGGTCAAAATATATACCTGTTTGTACTCTATAACAGGGCTCTCCAACCCTGTTCCTGGAGAGATACCGTCCTGTAGGTTTTAACTCCAACCCTGTTCCTGGAGAGCTACCGTCCAGTAGGTTTTCACTCCAACCCTGTTCCTGGAGAGATACCGTCCAGTAGGTTTTCACTCCAACCCTGTTCCTGGAGAGATACCGTCCTGTAGGTTTTAACTCCAACCCTGTTCCTGGAGAGCTACCGTCCAGTAGGTTTTCACTCCAACCCTGTTCCTGGAGAGAGACCGTCCTGTAGGTTTTCACTCCAACCCTGTTCCTGGAGAGATACCGTCCTGTAGGTTTTCACTCCAACCCTGTTCCTGGAGAGATAGGCCTACCACCTCTGCTGTCTGAATGACTTCGTGGAGGCCCAAACTGCATTCTATGCTCAGTCTTACCAGTACATGTTGGACCTCCAGAAGCAACTGGGGAGGTTGTTGTCGACCCTCTCTGACGACCCTTCTCCATCTGTGTGTATGCTGTTTGTTCTACTACAGTTACCTTAACATAGTATGTAAACGTGCTCTGTGGTTAGCCCTGTGTTTACCAGTGGAAGTCCTCTCCTCCTCTCCTCAGCTTCCCGTCTACGTTCTCCTCCAACAACAGCCAGTCGTCTGGTAGTTCCAGGGGGGCCATCCCCCTGTCACCTCTCCCGGGCCAGGGTTTGTTGGGCTTTAGTGAGCTCCGGAGCTCTATCGGCAGCCGTAAGGCTACATACTATGTCCTCTACGACTATGATGCTGCTGGCAGCAGTGAACTCTCCCTGCTCGCTGACGAGGTGGGTAACATGGAACTGGGGTTAAGCACTTCCCAAAGCTTTTATGAGCACTGGTTTAAGGTCATGCCTTTGTCTCTCTGGCTTTTTTCTCTCGCCCTCTCTCTCTCGCCCTCTCTCTCTCTCTCTCTCTCTCGTACAAGCTCTTGTTTGTTCTGGCTGCAACACCTGAGGCTTTTGCCAATGAGGTCAGTTTATTGTTTCTGTTGGACTGTCTGACTCAGAGGGGGCGTGTTCTGTCTTGTTTACTTCCTGGTCCAGGTCATCATGGTGAGCAGTGTCCCAGGCATGGACTCTGATTGGCTGATGGGCGAGCGGGGGGACCCAGAAGGGAAAAGTAGCCATCACCTATCCTGAGCTGTTGAACTGATTACCTGATCCTAGATCAGAAGTCATACTCTGAGATGCCTTGGGTCCTGAGGAAAGCAACAAGCAAGCCCAGTGTAGTAGAGCTGGGATCTCCTATGTATCACAAGATGGGTTCCGCTCCATGCTAATTCTGTCTATCGGGGGATGGGGTCCGCTCCATGCTAATTCTGTCTATCAAGGGTTGGGGTACGCTCCATGCTAATTCTGTCTATCAAGAGATTGGGTGCGCTCCATGCTAATTCTGTCTATCAAGGGATGGGGTACGCTCCATGCTAATTCTGTCTATCAAGGGATGGGGTACGCGCCATGCTAATTCTGTCTATCAAGGGATGGGGTACGCTCCATGATAATTCTCTCTATCAAGGGATGGGGTACGCGCCATGCTAATTCTGTCTATCAAGGGATGGGGTACGCTTCATGCTAATTCTGTCAATTCAACAGGACAGCTGGAAGTCAATTCAAACATGGAGAAAATAACAAATCTTGAATTTAATTTTAATTGGTCAAAGTAATTGGATGGATTGAATTGGAACTGACCCGATCCCTGCCGTTCATGCAACAGTGCTCATACAGTCGTGGCCAAAAGTTTGACACAAATATTAATTTTCACAAAGTTTGCTGCTTCAGTGTCTTTAGATATTTTTGTCAGATGTTACTATGGAATACTGAAGTATAATTACAAGCATTTCATAAGTGTCAAAGGCTTTTATTGACAATTACATGAAGTTGATGCAAAGAGTCAATATTTGCAGTGTTGACCCTTCTTTTTCAAGACCTCTGTAATCCGCCCTGCCATGCTGTCAATTAACTTCTGGACCACATCCTGACTGATGGCAGCCCATTCTTGCATAATCAATGCTTGGAGTTTGTCAGAATTTGTGGGGTTTTGTTTGTCCACCCACCTCTTGAGGATTGACCACAAGTTCTCAATGGGATTAAGGTCTGGGGAGTTTCCTGGCCATGGACCCAAAATATCGATGTTTTATTCCCCGAGCCACTTAGTTATCACTTTTGCCTTAAGGCAAGGTGCTCCATCATGCTGGAAAAGGCATTGTTCGTCACCAAACTTCCTGGGTGGTTGGGAGAAGTTGCTCTCCGAGGATGTGTTGGTACCATTCTTTATTCATGGCTGTGTTCTTAGGCAAAATTGTGAGTGAGCCCACTCCCTTGGCTGAGAAGCAACCCCACACATGAATGGTCTCAGGATGCTTTACTGTTGGCATGACACAGGACTGATGGTAGCGCTCACCTTGTTTTCTCCGGACAAGCTTTTTTCCGGATGCCCCAAACAATAGGAAAGGGGATTCATCAGAGAAAATGACTTTACCCCAGTCCTCAGCAGTCCAAACCCTGTACCTTTTGCAGAATATCAGTCTGTCCCTGATGTTTTTCCTGGAGAGAAGTGGCTTCTTTGCTGCCCTTCTTGACACCAGGCCATCCTCCAAAAATCTTCACCTCACTGTGCGTGCAGATGCACTCACACCTGCCTGCTGACATTCCTGAGCAAGCTCTGTACTGGTGGTGCCCCGATCCCGCAGCTGAATCAACTTTAGGAGACGGTCCTGGTGCTTGCTGGACTTTCTTGGGCGCCCTGAAGCCTTCTTCACAACAATTGAACCGCTCTCCTTGAAGTTGTTGATGATCCGATAAATGGTTGATTTAGGTGCAATCTTACTGGCAGCAATATTCTTGCCTGTGAAGCCCTTTTTGTGCAAAGCAATGATGACGGCAGGTGTTTCCTTGCAGGGAACCATGGTTGACAGAGGAAGAACAATGATTCCAAGCACCACCCTCCTTTTGAAGCTTCCAGTCTGTTATTCGAACTCAATCAGCATGACAGAGTGATCTCCAGCCTTGTCCTCGTCAACAGTCACACCTGTGTTAACGAGAGAATCACTGACATGATGTCAGCTGGTCCTTTTGTGGCAGGGCTGAAATGCAGTGGTAATGTTTTTTGGGGATTCAGTTCATTTGCAATTCATCTGATCACTCTTCATGACATTCTGGAGTATGTGCAAATTGCCATCATACAATCTGAGGCAGCAGACTTTGTGAGAATTAATATTTGTGTCATTCTCTTAATATTTGTGTCATTTTCTCAATACAGTCTTCATTCATTATGTGCCAGAATTTCTCTAAAATCTTCAATTTTTACAACTGAACCTTTTATTTACAAGACACTTAACTCAGATGGTGATCTTAAGGTGCTTTTTGGTGGGATTTTTTATCTCACTGCCATTAATAGTCCTGTTTGTTGTGTGGGTGAAATACTAGTCATGTCTATTTATATTTGCAACGGGAAAAAAAGCACTTGGACAACCGAAAAGTCAAGATTTGTTTAACAAAAAAGTGGTAATGGTATAATGCCACTGCCTTTTGGTCATTTTGAGTTTTAACTACTGGTTTCCTTTTGACAGTACCAGATGGGAAACTGACAGCCTTCCTCAGTGGAACCTTAACCAGGACAGAACCAGGGTTCTAAAAAAGTTCCTGTAGAGTGCATTCAGAATGGGAAAGATCATTAAGGGTTGTCTGCATGGGTAGGAGAGGTATCTGCCTCTGATTCTGTCTGATACTGTGTCTGATACTGTCCCTCTGTCTGATACGGTCTGTCTGGTACGGTCTGTCTGGTACTGTCTGTCTGGTACAGTCTGTCTGGTACAGTCTGTCTGTCTGATACTGTCTGTCTGGTACGGTCTGTCTGTCTGATACTGTCTCTCTGGTACAGTCTGTCTGGTACAGTCTGTCTGTCTGGTCTGGTTCTGTCTGTCTGTCTGGTACTGTCTGTCTGTCTGTCTGGTACAGTAAATCATGTTAGATATAAATGGTTAAATGTAGCTACACAGTAAAATATTCCTTAATAAGAAACCTTTTGAAACAATCTTTCTTAATGTTGACACCTACATTGAAATTTTATTTCCATAATGTGATAATTAGGGACCAACATTTTCACTGTCGTTTTTTAAGGAAAGCACGTGACTAAGTAATTTTCATTCAGTAATAGCAACTCTCAAGCAGCTTCAGGTTCTTAGGGTAATGCTTCTGTTTTCATTATGCAATTTGGTTAATTAATCAGGACTGTCTTCATTCCTTGTGTGTGTGTGTGTGTGTGTGTGTGTGTGTAACAGTGTTGCTTATGTCCCTCTCTTCGCCCCTACCTGGGCTCGAACCAGGGACCCTCTGCACAAATCATCAACTGCCTCCCAAAACCCCAAACAGCAAGCAATGCAGATGTAGAAGCACGGGTGGCTAGGAAAACATGTGGTATTAATTATTTCAGTACTATTGTATTCGAACAGTTTCCCCAAACACTTATGCTCATCCTTACACACACACACACACACACACACACACACACACACACACACACACACACACACACACACACACACACACACACACACACACACACACACACACACACACACACACACACACACACACACACACACACACACACACACACACACACACACACACACACACACACACACACACACACACACACACACACACACACACCAGTTCACTGGGGAGGTTAAAGTACGTATTGGCTTGTTGGTATTATTGTTTAACTGTACTCATACTATATGCAGTATGGTATTAAAGTAAGAACATTTTGTTTGACCATGTCTTGTTTGTATTATCAGTAACGTGTTACATTTCTACGTGGCGGAGTCATTCCTTTGTCTTGCCAGTGGAGGGAGGGCTCTATGAGGACCATTTTGTGGTTGTCTTGTGAGAACCCTATGAGGAGGACCAAGGGAGATTCTCAATTGGTTTTGCTCGACTCCTCTTGTCCTCTCCGTCCTCTCCACCATTTTTTAAAAAGGTCAAAGGTAGGTGGGAGGCGGCAGGTAGCCTAGTGGTTAGAGCGCTGGACCAATAAAGGAAAGGTCATTAGTTTGAATCCCCGAGCTGACAAAGTGAAGAATCTGTTTATGTGCCCTTGAGCAATATCACATTTCTGGGTACCAATTAAGTACGTTTACTGTGAATGTTTTCAATGAAAATGGTCCCAAAAAAGAATTGCTTCTTAAATAAAGAGATGTCATCAGGCAGGCCAAAATTCCATCCCAAAAAACAGGCTGACATAATGTTCACAATTTCCCAGTATTACTCCAACCTCAGTGTGTGTATGAGGACAATCTCGTTGTTTACTGCGCTGGACCATTAACCCTAATTACTTCAGGGTCATCGTTGGTAACGGCAGACCCTGGCCGTGATCCCACTCTCCGAGTCTCGGGGAGTTAGGATGAGCTAAAAATATATATATATATATCAGTTCACACATGCATTTCAATACACACTTGTACATCTGTGAAATAGGACAAATATAAGCGTCCACCAAATTATTATTATTTTAAAGGTAATCGAGGGGAGGAGAGCGAACACATGGAAAGAAATGGATGAAATGACTCTCCTTCTCCAATAGCATTTAAAGGGTGAGGGAAAAACAAGTGCAGCTAGTTGTGAGAGAGTTTACAGATAAGAATAAGTAGCACATCGTTTTTAAATGTGTTCATGCTTTTCTTCGTCTGATTTCAAAGTGGGCGTGGTGGATTTTAAAACAATCTTTCATTTTATTTGTATAACTTGTGTTACTTCACAAGGCCGACTTGGTCCAATACAATCTATCCCAAATGGTCCCCTATGGCCTGCGCTTTTTTTAACCAGAGCCTTATGGGCTCTGGTACTGCCACCTATCCACATCCAGTGATGCTTCCCGTTACTCATGCTCACATGCCGGGGTTAGAGGCCCGAGGGCAGAGCGTGTAACTACGCCACCCAGGGACCCACACGCACAGCTTCTGCCAGATGGCAACCCTCCTGGCCTCTATTGCGATGTTACTTACAGCTTTGTTGGTCTAAGGCCAAGGGCCCCTTGGTGGTTGTAGGCCATTACTTGTATTGTACTTTTTTACCATTTGACTGAATACAGTGGCATCGAAGAATGTCTTAGCTTCCACACGGTGGTGTAAAGTGCTTAAGTAGTACTTTAAATTCGTTTTACTTAAGTAGTTGTTTGGGTATCTGTACTTTACTATTTATATTTTTGACAACTTTTACTTCACTACATTTCTAATGAAAATAATGTACTTTTTACTTCATACATTTTCCCTGACACCCAAAAAATACTTCAATTTTTTTATGCTTAGCAGGACAGGAAAATTGTCATTCACTCACTTATCAAGAGAACATCCCTGGTCATCACTACTGCCTCTGATCTGGTGGACTCACTAAACACACATGCTTCTTTGGAAATTACATCTGAGTGTTGGAGTGTGCCCCTGGCTATCCGTAAATAAATAAACACATGAAAATTGTGCATATTTGCTTAATATAAGGAATTTGAAATGATTTATACTTTTTTGATACTTAAATATATTTTAAGGGCCTAATGAATTTTAATCAAGTAGTGTTTTACTGGGTGACTTTTACTTGAGTCATTTTCTATTAAGGTATTTCCTTTTACTCAAGTATGACAATTGGGTACTTTTTCCCACCATTGCTTCCACATATACAGTACACTACTTTGTAGAATAATAGTAAAGACATCAAAACTATGAAATAACACATGGAATCGTGTAATAACCCAAAAAGTACAAAACAAATCAAAATATATTTCATATTTTAGATTCTTCAAAGTAGCCACCCTTTGCCTTGATGACAGCTTTGCACACTCTTGGCATTCTCTCAACCAGCTTCACCTAGAATTATTTTCCAACAGTCTTGAAGGAGTTCCCACATATGCTGAGCACTTGTTGGCTGCTTTTCCTTCACTCAGCGGTCCAACTCATCCCAAACCATCTCAATTGGGTTGAGGTTGGGTGATTGTGGAGGCCAGATCATCTGATGCAGCACTCCATCACTCTCCTTCTTGGTCAAGTAGCCCTTACACAGCCTGGAGGTGTGTTGGGTCATTGTACTGTTGAAAAACAAATGATAGTCCCACTAAGCGCAAACCAGATGGCATGGCGTATTGCTGCAGAATGCTGTGGTATCCATGCTGGTTACGTGTGCTTTGAATTCTAATTAAATCACCCCCACACCATCACACCACCACCTCCATGCTTCACCGTGGGAACCACGCATGTGGAGATCATCTGTTCACCTACTTTGCGTATCACAAAGACACAGCGGTTGGAATTTGGACTCGTCAGGCCAAAGGACAGATTTCCACCGGTCTAATGTCCATTGCTCGTGTATCTTGGTCCAAGCAAGTCTCTTCTTCTTATTGGTGTCCTTTAGTAGTGGTTTCTTTGCAGCAATTCGACCATGAAGGCCTGATTCACGCAGTCTCCTCTGAACAGTTGATGTTGAGATGTGTCTGTTACTTGAACTCTGTGAACCATTTATTTGGGCTGCAATCTGAAGTGCAGTTAACTAATGAACTTATCCTCTGCAGCAGAGGTAACTCTGGGTCTTCCTTTCCTGTGGCGGTCCTCATGAGAGCCAGTTTCATCATAGCTCTTGATGGTTTTTGTGACTGCACTTGAAGAAACTTTTAAAGTTCTTGAAATGTTCCACCCTTGAATGAGTAGGTGTGTCCAAACTTTTGACTGGGACTGTATGTCTACATTGAAAGGGTATTTTGGTATTTTATTAGGATCCCCATTAGCTGTTGTGAAAGCAGCAGCTACTCTTCCTGGGGTCCACACAGAACATGCAACATGACATAATACACAACAGCTAAATGAGTGAACTACAAAAAAAAGATTTTCCGTGGCAGTGAATCATTACAGTGTAAAGACTACATCATAGATCACTTTGGAAGTCACCCTGTGAGTTGTGAACGTACACCTCTTTCATCATGTCTTTTTAATGAACAAACCAACACATAAACCAATGAACAAACCAACACACAGACCAATTCTAAGTACGTATACCCAGATTTGTACACTCATAGAAAACAGGGTTCCAAAAGGGTTCTTCGGCTGTCCCCATAGAAGAACCCTTTTTGGTTCCAGGGAGAACCTAATTTTCTAAGAGCAGCCCAACGTGTGTAGAGAGCTCCAGGCATTCACGCCGGCTAGGTTTCTGTCTCTGTTGCAACCACCATGACCTACAGCCACAGCATTACCACAGTGGTATTCTGGTTACTATGAACTTCACGGCACAGTCGTTCTGCACTTCACACAGACATCCAGACTAGCATCCAGCACTGCCTGCCTGTCACTCTGAGGGTACTGCACTGGTACACAGACAAACAGACATTTTAATTGCCAGAGCTGTAGCTGTAGAAGTAGCCTACTGTGTGTGTACACAGTCTCACACACACACACACACCTCAGCATTCATTCTCGGAAGTGTAAGACTCATTATTACCTTGAAGTTTCAACAATATTTTGAATTACCTTCCGAGATGCATGGCCACAGACAAAACTAGCTTTTCATCACTACATGCAGTTCCTATCATAAGTACCATTGAAGGAATGTGTCTCTTGAGACGGGCTGTTAATGCTTTCTGAACCTGTGGCTCGAAGGTCTCCAGAATGTTCTGGGGCCATTTTGGGGCCAGTGCTCTGTCATGGTTTGGCCTCAGTCAATCCACCAGTCACCTATTTTGTCTTCAGTGTTTTCTTTCAGAAGGTATTAGATGTTGATTGGTGCTTCACTTTAGGCAGGGTGTATTTGTATTGGAGCATAGTGATTGTCACAGAGCAGTTTTAAACAGTAAAAGCACAATATTTTTTTTAATACATGACCAGAGGTGTTCATAGGGCAGGACATACATTAAACACAAATATAAACGCAACATGTGAAGTGTTGGTCCCATGTTTCATGGGCTGAAATAAAACATTTCAAATTGTGTGCACAAATTTGTTTACATCCCTGTTATTGAACATTTCTCCTTTGCCAAGAAAATCCATCCACCTGACAGGTGTGGCATATCAAGAAGCTGATTAAACAGCATGATCATTACACAGGTGCACCTTGTGCTGAGGACAATAAAAGACCACTCTAAAATGTGCAGTTTTGTCACACAACACGATACCACAGATGTCTCAAGGGCACGTACAATTGGCATGCTGACTGCGGGAATGTCCACCAAAGCTGTTGCCAGAGAATTTAATGTTAATTTCTCTACCATAAGCTGCCTCCGACGTTGTTTTAGAGAATTTGTCAGTACGTCCAATCAGCCTCACCACCGTAGACCATGTGTATGGCGTCGTGTGGTCGTGCGGTATTGCTGATGTCAACGTTGTGAACAGAGTGCCCCATGGTGAAGGTGGGGTGATGGTACGGCAGACATAAGCTACAGACAACGAACACAATTGCATTTTATCTATGCTAATTTGAATGCACAGAGATTCCGTAAAGAGACCCTGAAGCCCATTGTCGTGCCATTCATCCACCGCCATCACCATGTTTCAGCATGATAATGCACGGCCCCATGTCGCAAGGATCTGTACACAATTCCTGGAAGCTGAACATTTCTCAGTTCTTCAATGGCCTGCATACTCACCAGACCTGTCACCCACTGAGCATGTTTGAGATGCTCTGAATTGACGTGTACGACCGTGTTCCAGTTCCCGCAAATATCCATCAACTTCACACAGCCATTGAAGTGGAGTGGGACAACATTTCACAGGCCACAATCAACAGCCTGATCAACTCTGTGAAGGACATGTGTCACACCAGATACTGACTGGTTTTCTGATCCATGCCCCTACCTTTTTTTTCCTAAGGTATCTTGTGACCAACAGATGTTAATCTGTATTCCCAGTCATGTGAAATCCATAGATTAGGGCCTAATGAATTCATTACAAGTGACTGATTTCCTTATGTGAACTGTAACTCAGTAAAATCTTTGAAATTGTTGCATGTTGCGTTTGATATTTTTGTTCATTATAGAACATGGTAATCCTCTATAGGACTGACCATAAAAATATAACATGGTATTCCTCTATAGGACTGACCATAAAAATATAACATGGTATTCCTCTATAGGACTGACCATAAAAATAGAACATGGTATTCCTCTATAGGACTGACCATAAAAATAGAACATGGTATATCTCTATATAATTGACATAGTACATTTGAAGGATGTAGTTGTCCAAAATATTAAAATTGAATCATTCAAATGCGTATTGGTGTAATACTAGAGAACAACATAATTGCGGTCCCTGTGACCAGAGTTGCAGCTATGCCTCACAAATATGACTTGAGGTGAAAACCGCCAACCCGTCCTTTTGGAGTCAGATCCAAAACTGGGCAGTTGATGCACATCTCAGCAAAACAGGAAGTGTCATGTTTNCACACAGCACACAGCACACGCACACAGAACACACGCACACAGCACACACACAGCACACAGACGCACACCGCACACACACACACACACACACAGCACACACACACACAGATGCACACACACACAGATGCACAACACACACAGCACACAGACGCACACCGCACACCGCACACACACACACACAAAGACAAGGTGAGTATAGCCATGTTCTCACATTCAGGCCTCCAGAGGCAGTGATCGTGTGAACCAACCACACATAGCACATACAGATTATCACAATGAAAAAAGGTCTAGCACACTTATGGGAAATGCTGACTTGCTGCTGAACATTATAACACGCAGTTCTTTATCTGGTTTAGCAGGAGATGTTGTGTTTCCAACGTGAGATATCACCACATGTAATATGCCATTGTTTATGAATGACCTTAACTCTATTGCAATTGTAAGGAAACATTTGTTTCTGCCTTGAAATTGTATTGATACTGTATGTGCAAAACATTTTGACATAATTGTAATTTATGACTATGGCTGTGTCCGAAATCTGTCTTGCCTACTACTACATTCTGTGTACTAATCGTACTACATACGTACTGTTTAGTACAAACGAATACAGTAAGCACCATACTAGGCTCATCCATCCTGAGAATGATTCATCTAATGTGCAATTGCGTTGATTCCCGCCATTCATCAGAGCGTCCCCTTGGGCTCCCGAGTGGCGCAGCGGTCTAAGGCACTGCATCTCAGTGCAAGAGCTGTCACTACATTATCTGGTTCGAATCCAGGCTGTATCACATCTTGCTGTGATTGGGAGTCCCATAGGGTGGCGCACAATTGGCCCAGCGTCATCCAGGTTTGGCCAGGGTAGGCCATCATTGTAAATAAGAATTTGCCTAGTTAGATAAAATAATTATCTCATTATCAGCAGTTGTAACAAAAGTAACATAACATTCTGGCATTTAAAGCATACTAGTTTTTTTGTAATTGCACTTACTATAAAGCATTCTATTTTCGCATACCTACAATGTCTACTACTTAGAACTCAAGTATGGGTATTTGGACACGGCCAGTCTCTTCTTTATTGTACCTTTCTTCCACAACACAGGGAAGGTGACTCCAGCATTTATTTTTAATGGCCGTGGGAAGCAGTCTGGGCCTGAAGGTGAGCAGGAAGATAACAGACATTCCAACCAGACAGAGAACAGGTACGACAAACAGCAGGATGTACCAGTACACAGACTCCCCCTCACTACCGCCACATATTAGGGAGTCTACAAGCACCACTCTGTGTGTCCTTTTGGTCAGATCCTGACATGACATTTCTGAGAGGTCCATGATAGTGACAGTTTTCGCCCTCTCGAACGTCCTGTACCAGTCCAACTGGCAGCAGTTGAAAGTGTTTCCCTTGAGAAAAACAGTGTGGAGTTTCGTGGCTAACACATTAGCCTGAGCTGAGGGGATGGTGGTCAGTTTGTTGTCCCTCAGGTCCAGCAGCCTCAGCTCCAGATGTTGCAGTGAAGCAGGGAGCTGAGTAAGAGAGTTTCTGGAAATGTTCAAAGACTTCAAGTGGTGGAAAGGAGAGAAGTCAAAGTGTCTCAGGCCTGTGTTTCCCAATCCTAGATGGTGTAAAGTTCTGCTGAGGCCTACTATCGATCTGGGCCCGATGATGAGTTCTGGGTTGTTAGACAGCTCCAGGTGTGTTAGGGGCGTCCCTACGAACGCTGACGATGGCAGCCTCCTCAGGTTGCACCCTGATAGGTGGAGATATCTCAGAGAAATTATGTTTCTCCAAACGACACAGTCTGATTGGTTACTCCCACCCATGCCCCCACCCCCTGCCTCATGGGGACACACGCCAACTCTGTTGTAGCTAATATCCACAGAGCTGATGCTGGTGAGAGAGGGCAACAGCTGAGCAGGTAAACTCTGCAGGTCATTCTGGCTCAGGTTCAGGAAGCTCAGGTTGCCTAGCTTCCTCAAACTAACTTGGTCGGCGTGGAGCTCTGTCAACCTATTGTTGCTCACGTCCAACTCGTACAACGTCCCCGGCAGCTTTTCCAGAGTTAGATTCAAGACCTCAAGACAGTTTGTCCACATCCTGAGTCTGGTCAGGCTTGGCATTTTGCTGATGAACCCTTGGGGGAAGTAGCCCACCTGATTTCTACTCAGATCCAGCAGGTCTAGAGAGGAGATGTCCCCGTGCAGGCTCTCGTCCCACAACTTGGCCGTGACGTTGCTCATGTTGCCCCTCAGGTTGTAGAACTGGACACTAGTTTTCCATTTGGGGTAGGCAGTGGTGTCCGCCAGGTGTTCGTAGAAGCTCACCCTATTCTGGGACAGATGGAGGTTCCTCAGGCGGCTGTGGGTGGGCAGAAAGGGGAAGAAGAGGAGGTTGTTGTCTGTGAGATCCAGGGTCTCCAGCTGGAAGACTTCCTGGAGGTCCTGGTTGGCTATGAACCACTCAATGGCATTGTGACTGGCGTTGAGGACCACCAGCTGGGTCATGTGGAAGTGCACCAGGCAGGGCAGGTAGTTGAAGGCCAAGTTGAGTCTCTGGAGCTTGTGCAGGTGATCAAAGGACCCGTCAATTTCAAACAGCATGTTCCTCTGCAAGTCCAGCTCTCTGAGCTGGTGGAGGTCGCTGAAGGAGCTTTCATCCAGCCTCAGCAGGAGGTTCCTGGAAAGGTTGAGGTATTCCAGGGACGTCATGTTCTGGAGGAGGACGGAGACCATGTCCTCTGTAAGCCGGTTTTCTGACAGATCCAGAACTCTGAGTCTAGACAAGGTGAGCAGCGCCAAGCTAGTTTGCTGGTATCCAACGTGAAGGTTATTGGTAGCTAGATTGAGGCTCTCTAGATGAGGTGAGTTGTGAAAGAGCTTGGACCCCGCTGTCTCCAAGCGGTTGTCTGCACAGCTTAGAGTACGAAGGGAGACGTAGCGGGAGAGGGAGTCATCTTGTAGCGTCTGAATGTGGTTGTGGTTCAGGTGGAGGTCCTCTATGCTGTCAGGTAGGCCCCCAGGTACAGATGAGAGCTCACTGTTGCTACAGAGAGCAGTCTTTTGGGTCTGTAAAAGAAAAAGAGAAATTTAAGTGTATGCAAGAGAAATACTTCATTTTAGAAATACAATAAAAAAATACTTTATTTTATACGATAAAATACTTTGAACAGCAAAGGAGAAAAAAAGCTTATACCAAATATCAGACCAGAGAGTATACGAGGATATAAATGTACGCAGGAGTTGAAACTGAGAACCAGCAGTGATGGAAAAAGTACCCAATTGTCATACTTGAGTAAAAGTAAAGATACCTTAATAGAAAATGACTCAAGTAAAACTGAAAGGCACCCAGTAAAATACCACTTGAGAAAAAGTCTCAAAGTATCTGGCTTTAAATGTACTTAAGAACATTGGTGGAAAAAGTACCCAATTGTCATACATGAGTTAAAGTACATGTAAATGCTATACATCAAATTGCTTGAATTAAGCAAACCAGACAACATGACTTTGTTTCTAATTTACAGACATACAGGGGCACACTCCAACACTCAGACATAATTTTGAACGGCAGTATTTGTGTTTAGCGAGTCTGCCAGATCAGAGGCAGTAGGAATGACCATGTGTTATATTGATAGGTGCATGAATTGGACAATAATTATGTCCTGACGGAGCATTCTAAATGTAACGAGTACTTTTCGGTGTCAGGGAAAATGTAAAAGTTGTCAAAAATATAAATAGTAAAGTACAGATACCCCCCCCCCCAAAATAAAATACTTAAGTAGTACTTTAAAGCATTTTGACTTCAGTACTTTACACCACTGAGAACCAGCAGCAGTTTCCACTATAGGATCACTTTTGTGGTAACGTATGCAGTCTCTTCCCCTTAACCCTGTGTATGCAAATGTCACCAGAGGCACTTTTTTACACCTTTCACTGAGAACCACAAGCTCTGAAGTTCAACATTCAAAGGGACTTTCTTTACCTCGTCTTTTAGTGTATTTTTTTATTGAGTTATATTTATTCTAATGAGCTTGTCCAAGACGTTTAGCGCTTACCAGTGTGCAGGGGCTGTGATGAGGGTGGCAGAAGGCAGGCATCAGGAGGCTCCACAGGGGCCAGAGGGTAAGACAGAGCAGGGTAGGGGGGGAGGCCGTGGATGAGCATCTTAACATCCTGGCTGTGGAGGAGAGCAGGAGAACAGGAGAGAAGGAGAACAGGAGAGAAGGAGAACAGGAGAGAAGTGAGACTGTCAAAAGGAGAGGAGGTCTACAATGTGGGCAGAGAGACGTCATGGTTACTACCCGCCAGACATTACAACACCAACGCAGTCTCTAGCCCATTAAAATATAATAAAAGTATATTTTGAGCATCTGAGCAGTCCACTATCATTTAACCTTGATAAAACATTCAATTAATTATTTTCATACAGTATTATCATAACCATATCAAATCCCATCCATTCTATCAAATCTATGTGGCACATTGGTAAATTCCACTATTCACTGTTGGAAATATGTGCTATATAATAATTTACATGTTATCCTATGTGCAGTACTGTTGTAATCAAATGAACAAATTATGAATAATCTATAATATACTTTTAAAACATTTTATAATCTATACTTTAAATAATATTTTACCAAAATACAAAATTTACATGCGTTATTCCACGAAATTAGTTCCTTTTACATCCCTTTAACATTACATTTTTAAGTAGAAATTGTGCACAAATATTGCATTTTAAAAGCTTGTTTTATTAAATGAAGTGCCATTTAATAAAAGACCACATGGAAAATTCTATAAATCACATTTTTAATATTAAGAAATACTTTCTCAAGTGACCAAATTCTGCATTTTAACCCACTTAACCCACTTAACCCCAGGTTTTCACCATCATTGTAAAGCTGTAGTTATTTTCTTCTTTTGACAAAGTCATTTCTGGCTATTGTTATTTATTTAATGTGATTAGTAAATAATTTTAAGGTAAAAACAACTTGTCCCTCATTTTAAGGTCAATCATGTTACGTGAACAGAACTCTGGTTTTAATATGCTGAAACGAATCATTTTTAAATATTTGTAATTTATTTACTGAACATCTTATAGTCAAACCCTAGTGTAAAAGGAAGTGAGCTGGTTCTACTCTTTTTGGTCATTTTGTGGTCCTTTTGTGGTCGTTTTGTGTTCATAATGGTGTTTTGTGGTGGAAAACTGAGCGGGTCCATTATAACACGTCAACCCTGGCTTCCATTCCCCCTGTCACAAGGGGATTTATGGCTGATTTAAGATGAAATCTTCAATTCTGATAGGGTCAACTCTTTTAAGGTCAACCTCTTGAGATGGAAAAACATGTTTTTTATTAAGTTGCACATGTGTTCTTTATGACAGAATACGGAACCACTTAGGGATTTATGGTGAAGAGAAAAAAACAGCCAGGCTTATCCATTCCCCTTGTTTTTCTTATCCATTCCCTCAGATGTTTTATTCGTTCCCTTGTTTTTTTGTGTAGCCTATCTCTAGGCCTAAAAATGGAATTCTCCATATGTATGCTACCTTGACGGTCATACTTGTCCTATAACATATTGCAGCCTAAATGTTTTCAGATTTTTGAGGGGGCACAAAGTACTTGAGGATGACTGGGGTGTGGCCCGGAGGTGGGCTAGGCCCCTGTCCGTAAATTTGAGAATTTATCATTTTTCAAACACCTGAAACAGCATTTTTCTTGCAATCAATAACCATAATCATTAAGCTTAATTCTGTGTCAAAATATGTTTATTTTTCTGCATACAGTATCTAAGCATACTTCTTGAGCTGTCTGTATCATCCTGATTGGTGTTTCTTTTTTCTTCTGCTAAAAGGATTGTGAGTTACATTCATTTAGTTATTGCTTGCTTTTCTGAAGTCTAACAACCTTGCCAGCTAAGATACACTGAACAAAAATATAAACGCAACATGCAACAATTTCTAAGATTTTACTGAGTTACAGTTCATATTAGAAAATCAGTTAATTGAAATAAATTCATTAGGCCCTAATCTATGGATTTCACATGACTGGGAATACAGATATGCATCTGTTGGTTACAGATATCTTTTTTTTTTGTAGGGGCGTGGATCAGAATCTGGTGTGACCAACAGATGCATATCTGGTGCAACATGTGGGGCATTTTCAGCTCCAAGAATAGTGTACAGATCCTTGTGACATGGGGCCGTGTATTATCATGCTGAAACATGAGGTGATGGAGGCGGATGAATGGCACGACAATGGGTCTCAGGATCTCTTCACGGTATCTCTGTGCATTCGAAATGCCATCAATAAAATGCAATTGTGTTCGTCGTCAATAGCTTATGCTTGCCCATACCATAACCTCACCGCCACCGTGGGGCACTCTGTTCACAATGTTAACATCAGCAAACCATTTCGACCACACAACATCATAAACGTTGTCCGCCATCTGCCCGGTACAATTGAAACCAGGATTCATGACCTGACTTCTCCAGCGGTCCAGTGGCCATCGAAGGTGAGCATTTGCCCACTGAAGTCAGTTACGACTCCGAACTGCAGTCAGGTCAAGACCCTGGTGAGGACGACGAACACGCAGATGAGCTTCCCTGAGACGGTTTCTGACAGTTTGTGCAAACTCACAGTTTCATCATCTGTCCGAATGGCTGGTCTCAAACGATCCTGCAGGTGAAGAAGCCGGGTGTGGAGGTCCTGGGCTGGTGTGGTTACACGTGGTCTGCGGTTGTGAGGCCGGTTTGTGTGTAGTGCCAAATTCTCTAAAATGATGTTGGAGGCGGCTCATGGTAGAGAAATTAACATTAAATTCTCTGGCAACAGCTCTGGTGGGCATTACTGCAGTCAGCATGCCAATTGCACACTCCCTCAAAACTTGAGACATCTGTGGAATTGTGTGGCATTGTGACAAAACTGCACATTTTAGAGTGGCCTGTTATTGTCCTCAGCACAAGGTGCACCTGTGTAATGATCCTGCTGCTTAATCAGCTTGTTGATATGCCACACCTGTCAGGTGGATGAATTATCTTGGCAAAAGAGAAACGCTCACTAACAGGAATGTAAACAAATGTGTGCACAACATTTGCGAGAAAAAATATTTTTGTGCCTATGGAACATTTCTTGGATCTTTTAAATCGGAAAATGCGCTGACTTTAGAAACAAAGCATCCATGTCTCAAGGATAAACCAAATGTGTTTACTAAACAAACAAAAGTTCTGAACAATAATTTTCCAGACGAGTTTACTGATTGCTTCATACCACCTGATAACCTAAGGGCTCCTTTGACTATAGGTGAAAAGCTGGTCATTCCCTCAGTCATGGATGCTTGCCGAGAGGTTTTTGGCCCAACCGCTGCTACAAAGATCAGAGAAATCCCACTTTCCAATGACACTGTCACGCATAGAATCCAGGATATGGCAGATGATGTTGAATCACACGCAGGTTTTAGACAGAGCCCGCACATCAAATTGGTTTTGCAATGCACTTAGATGAGACGGCTGACATTTTAAATGCTGCATCTTGTATATATTTGCTACATATATGAAGATAGTCTTTGTTGCAGAGTTGCCTCAGAACACAACTGCAGGTGAAATATTCTGTGTTTTGAACAAGTATGTTGGTGGCAGGTAGCCTAGTGGTTAAGCGCATTGAGTCAGTAACTAAAATGTTGCTGGTTCGAATCCCCAAGCCAAACTAGGGAAAAAAGCTGTTGATGTGCCCTTGAGTAAGGCACTTAATTGCTCCTGTGAGTCGCTCTGGATAAGAGCGGCTGCTAAATTACTAAACTAAAAATGGACATGGATCACAACAGGACTGTTGTATTGTGGTCTGTAGGCCTACCAACAAGACTGCTACTCAACCTATCCATGCAGGGAAGCGAAAGTGATTTTTTTCCCCAAGCAAACAATAAAATTGACAATTTCAAGAAAAAGCTTGTCACCGGTTCTTGATAATAATCTATTGGAGCTGTGTCCCTGACACCACAGACTGGCTGTTGAAAACTCCTTGATAGCTCTGTGGTGTCCCTGGCATCAAAAAGTTTGTAGCGTTAAAGTTAGGCCTATGCTATAGGAAGATCATGCTACCTGTTTGACAGACGAAATTACAGTGTACTATCCATAGATTTTGTCAGACAATTCCTTCCGTGCACCATGCACTCATTAAATATCTCAGTGCCAAGTGAAGAGCTTGGTGTTTTAAGTTAGAACCCGGGCTCAAATTGATGGGGTATGTGAGGATATGTCAGGTTATTGTGGCTTTTGTTAAAGAAAATGGCTACAATATATTGAATATATAAATATATAGGCCTGCCCTTTGTTAGCTTAAGATTTAGAAGAAGAACAAATTATAGATCTGATTATATAAAGCAACGCTTTTGTCCAGATTGCTTTATGCTAGAAACAAGCAGTCAAATGCAGAGGAAAGACGTGACTCCAGTGCATATCGAATATATTTGGTTTGTCTCTATGACATTCAGAGGCTCCACTACAACATTCTATAGCTGAGGACGAGGAGACAACAAATGTACTTTCCTTGGGAGGTAATGATTCTGTCACTATCAACTGACATTCGACATTTCAACAGGTTGTTAAACAACATATTAACTCTAAACCAGTCAGGAGCAAGCCAGGTAGCCTTAGAAGGAAGGAAAATGAATGATTTGGGCTATAGTTATTTTAAGGCCTGCCATCAATCAATTGTGAAGCAGTTGTGACAGCCTACAGGCTGGCAGGAGCACTCTGCATTTCAACAACACATCAACAACCGCACTTCAACTACATGCCTATAAATGTAGCATTTAGGCTGTATAAAATGACATTTAAAAATATATATTAGTTAGCATGAAATAATAATTAAACGAAAAATGCCGTATTAGGCTATACGTATTAGGCTATACAGTAGAATCACGAGTTTGGCCAGTCTTTGGTTTGAGGATCATGTGGTGAGCTATGCATACCTAGTTTGTTAATTTAGCCTAGCAGATGCTCTTATAGTCCCATATCCTAATCACAGTCAACACAAATCTATTTTGTAACAACAATATCATGGAATAAAATTGAATCAATTTTGTGCACACTGGATGATATGTGGCTGCTGTGTTAAAACAATGAATGTCTTTTTCTCTAAATCATTGATGATCAGATATGTCAGTTGTAACTGGTTCTGTTGAGATAAAATTGTACAGTTGATATACAACTTTAGCACTGTTCCAGACTCTTCTATCTTAACAACAACCTGTATAGATATCAAACCCTATCCGGTACTGTAGCATGCGCTCATTCGTAGTCATATTAAAAAATATTCTGCATTTATAAAATACTACTTTTTCTCAGACCGCAAATAAGATTTTTATTTATTAAACTAGGCATGTCACTTAAGAACAAATTCTTATTTACAATGACGGCCTAGGAACAGTGGGTTAACTGCCTTGTTCAGGGGCAGAACGACAGATTTTTACCTTGTCAGCTCGGAGATTCGATATAGCAACCTTTCGGTTACTGGCCCAACGCTCTAACCACCAGGCTACCTGATAGATTCATTCAGTGCTTTTATTATAATCGTATATCTTTTCACCCTTGTCCGTGGTGATCTGCAAATCCACAAACTTCTGGCTACTTTGCCATGTAATGCTTACAAAACAAAGAAACGTTTCTTAAACTGCATATCTAATAATCTGGTCTGTCCTAGGAGTGAGGGTAAACGGTAGGCATGTTCTCTGCTATCCACTTTGTTTGAATGATTATTTTGGATATAGTGGAAGGGCACTTTTTTTTTCAAGCTTTCAGTGGGGGTTAGGTAAAAATATATTTTACTGAAATATATTTCAATTCAGAGAGATCCGATTTTCTCCAGGTATCCCTCATTATATATAACGTGTAGTCCCTTATAAAACATCTGAGGGTATGGATAAACCTGGCTGTTTCTTCTCCACCATGACCCATAATAAGGAGCTCCATAACAGAATGTTTAAAAAACAAATCACCAAGTTACATTACTCAAAAAGCATCCAATTGGTGGAAAGACCCCCATATTAAATATCTTAACAAACACTACTTATAGTGAAACAAACAAATCAATAATAATTTATAAGCGATTGACAAATCCAGTGAATTGGCATAGACTGTATTAGGATATTAAGCTACAAAGTAACATTCCTTGACCTAAGAGCATGAATGACAATAACCTCAACGTTACACGTTATGTCCTGAGAAGAGTGCCAGGTGCGTTGATGTTATTTATAGATGACTTTGCTGCATGCTGAGTGTAGATCCATCACACGCAGGTAGGAAGGAGTGCACAGTGCACCATGCATCCACTACTTACGCTGGGGGTTAGATGTGGGTCCTTCAGGCCACTATCGGTTGAGTTGCTGACCATATCTCCGGTTTGCAGCGCTGGTCGGTCGAGTGGTGTGTGTTCTCTCAGGCTGTGTGAGGTTGGGCTGGTTCTCTACATAGCGTGCATTTAGTATTTGCGGAAGCAGGCAAGCAACGGAAACCACCAAGTCACATGGACTACTAATATCATACATATAGGTTCACATGCCTAGGTCAGAGACATGTTCTATATTTCATTAAACATTGGAACGTGAAGCTTCACTACATTGTATATGTATGTCATCCATACCAGTGCACACAGCACATCACTGTCAACTTACAATGTTATTTGCAGATAATAAAGGTAATAAATCAAATACAACTTTCTCACCCATCCGTTTCTATGTGGGAATTCTAAGTTATAATACTGTTTTTTTTACCTCAAAATAGCAATGTGAAGCACTTCATCCTGTCACGAAAACGCCTGGTACAAATGGCATCCGTCATTCACATCATGATTTGTGTAGGCTTCTCTTGTTTACCACAAAAACCTAGTGAGAAAACGCCTTTTTTTACCCCTCTCTCTCGCCTACTCCTGTTTCTGATCATCAGATAGTACAGAGAGGAAACCACTCAACTCACACCCTTCCTGCCTAGCTTATACTTGTGCAACAGTAAAAAGAAAAATCAGCTTTTCTTGACAATGAATAGCTCAGCTACACTGACACTATTAAACATATTCAACCAGCCCTTTTCATTTACGATGAAACAGCTTTTTTTTCAGACACACAGAGAGGTAATTATTTTTTATTCTGTGGCCTACCACAGCGTAGTGTTGTGTATTCTACTATAGCTCTGGAAAAAGAATAGGGAATTAGAATCAGGAAGTGATGGACCTGCCATTGCAGGGGTGATATGTTGGGGCTTCCTTCTTGTTTTCATGCTATGAGGCCTCTCCTGTCACCCTCATTTCTGACTTTACTATGGGATTGGCAGCTGAAGCCAGATTCATGGTCAGTTGAATTTAAGCAGAATTCATTGTTCAGAGGTTTAACCTTGCTTCAAAAATTAGACCTGGATCTCCTCTCTTTCAATATTCCATTTAGTAAAAGACATCCCTCATGCTCCCTCCTCAAAAGTGTGCACGAGTAGCATTGAGGTAGAACACCGCTGACATTCTATGCTTTCATGTGGTTATAACAGACACACACACACACCCAGGAAACCAGTTGACAAACTGGTACATTATAATCAAACTATAAATCAGAAACCTGCTTTAAGCTAACCTACGGCATCTGAGAATGCCTACAGATGGACACTCTCCTGCAGTTCATTCGGCCCACAAACACCAACTGTACTTTATGAGCAAGGCAGACAAAGCAAAGGATTTGATTGTAGAATAAGGGAGACTGCAATGTGATAATATAGACATTGAAAGGTGGCTTTCAATTTAGGAAGACCTCGAAGCCGATACGTAAAGCTTAATAAAGAGCATCGTGCGGGTGTCTTCTTCATTCTCATCTTATTCATCTGTTACCAGGCACCTGCAACAAAGATCGCTCAGATGTGCGAGTGCCTTTTGATTAAGGAAGTAAATCAAATACAGGCCTATTAAAATGTTTCAGTAGGTGGTTCTTATTTTATATAACATATACAAAGCAGTGATCGCCCTCTTGTGGAAGCATTATGAAACAATCAGACTGGCACCAGGTAGCCTTTATTTGAAGCTTCCATGACCTCTTCAATAGTACCGCGGATTAAAACCTATAAATAAATATAATGAAATACTAGAACTAATACCACCACAATTAAAATGGATGCACAGTAGCATTGAACAAAGGGTAATGTAGTTCCCTGACTTCTGCTCTCCTATACAATGTATCTGAAGAGAGGAGACATTTCAGTTATACTGCAATGCATGCGCATGACTAGCTAGCTTTGCTACTGAAGCAGTCTTTCCTGGCTTTAATGGTCACTTGGCCAAAAAAAGTGTTCCATACTGCATGTAGTCCTCTGAAAGGGTCAAAGGGTCAATTCATTCCACGTTCCCCCCTCGTTTTCCCCTTCATGGCAGTTACACTTGTGCTCTAGAAATGTTACAACTTTACATTTCCACATCTACAATATTCTCATGATAATGATTTGTTCCTCTATCATATGAAGATGTTTCTATACATATTTGCCACAGTTCATATTTGGTTTGGCCTCATAGGAACAGATGTACAACCAACCGCATGTACGAGATTCAGCAGGGTTACTACATAAAATAACATTTAAAAAAAAAATAGTCCTCCCATACTGTAAATAAAACAGTCCAGCAGCTAGTGGATAACATCCATGTTGAGACAGAAAACCCTTCTGAAACAACCTCCAGTCCCCACCCGCCTCCCCCTCTTGTCCATCAATGATCACTACCATCCATGACAATTTTAGGTTCCACTCCAGTGGTTGTGGAATGTTAGTTTAGAGTCTTCTCGGTGCCAACCATCAGTCATTATCCTTGGCACACCTGATGTGGCACCGGCTGGTCTTGTGGCAGTGCTACCCATCCAGAGGCTTGCCCAGGTAGACCATGGTCACCTCAGTGTTGCCATAGACAGCTGAGACGGCCGGGAAGAGGCAGGCTTTCGGAAGCCCTCGGAAGGCCACTCCCAGGAACTCAAAGCCTCTCTCGAAGGCCAAGGTTTTGTTATCCATGTCCAGGATCACTCGTATCCTCTCCCCGATCTGTGGACGCACACCATTACACTAGAAAGTAATATAACAGTAAGTAACAGCTACAATACAGAGAATGGCTTCACTTTCAAGCTGCAATTAATACATGCTTACTGTTATGAGATAATAACTTCTAATTTAAGGCAGCGTTCTTCTTGACATGCATCCTACTGCACAGGCCTAACTCATCCCATAAATAAATGTCGATCTAATGTTTCAACTAGAAAACACTTAATTGAGATGGGTCATCAGCCTAAAACAATGGCTCAGAGCTTTAATAGGACATTTCCATTCATGCATTTAGATGTGTCTATTCCTCTGTCTGCAGCTCACCCAATAGTGACAACGTCCCTGAACTCGAGCACTAAACTCGCTGTTTAGATGTCATTTTTCTGATGCAAAATATTTGCTACGGTGTACACTGTGCACTAATGAATATGACCCACGGGAAACACGTTGCTAACCTACCTGGTATTTGGGAGCATTGTTGCACTGGGGGAAGTTCCCGTTGACCTCCCCGTTGTGGAGCAGGTTGTTATCCACCAGGTTCCAGCCCCAGCTTTGGTCGTCAGTACCCAGGAGGGCCACGTAGCCCTGGCATTGCATGGCAGCACGCTTGGTGGCAATGCCGATAACCGCCACTGTCCCCAGGGGCCCCTCCCACCAGATCTCCCAGGCATGGCGGCCTTCAGAGAAGCCGATCTTGCCGCGGGCTCCATCGGTGCTCTGGGCGATGGGGTTGCGGTGAAGGGTGAAGCCGTTCTTCTTCACATAGACGTTACGTGAACAGTCGTGGGAACTCAGAGCGTGCTGGTAGGACTTGAGCTTCAGGAGAGGAGAAGACAGGAGAGGAGAAGACAGGAGAGGAAAAGACAGGAGAGGAAAAGACAGGAGAGGAAAAGACAGGAGAGGAAAAGACAGGAGAGGAAAAGACAGGAGAGGAAAAGACAGGAGAGGAAAAGACAGGAGAGGCGGCAGATAAAGATGGGTCAGGGTTTTGAAGAGGATCAACACATCCATCCAAGTAATTGATCAAATATGGCTGGTGAATCTCGATGAATTGAGAGCAAAATATGAGGGCAGAATCAACATACGTACCAGCAACCATAGATTACAGCTATACCATTTCACTTACATTACCATCTCATTCAGGAAATGATTACATCATGCTCATGTACAGTCGTGGCCAAAAGTTTTGAGAATGCCAAATGTAAATTTTTACAAAGTCTGCTGCCTCAGTTTGTATGATGGCAATTTGCATATACCCCAGAATGTCATGAAGAGTGATTAGATGAATGGCAATTAATTGCAAAGTCCCTTGCCATGCAAATTAACTGAATCCCCCAAAAACATTTGCACTGCATTTCAGTCTTGCCACAAAAGGACCAGCTGACATCATGTCAGTGATTCTCTTGTTAACACAGGTGTGAGTGTTGATGAGGACAAGGCTGGAGATCACTCTGTCATGCTGATTGAGTTTGAATAACAGACTGGAAGCTTAAAAAGGAGGGTGGTGCTTGGAATCATTGTTCTTCGTCTGTCAACCATGGTTACCTGCAAGGAAACACGTGCTGTCATCATTGCTTTGCACAAAAAGGGCTTCAAAGGCAAGGATATTGCTGCCAGTAGAATTGCACCTAAATCAACCATTTATCAGATCATCAAGAACTTCAAGGAGAGCGGTTCAATTGTTGTGAAGAAGGCTTCAGGGAGCCCAAGAAAGTCCAGCAAGCGTCAGGACCGTCACCTAAAGTTGATTCAGCTGCGGGATCGGGGCACCACCAGTACAGAGCTTTCTCAGGAATGGCAGCAGGCAGGTGTGAGTGCATCTGCATGCACAGTGAGGCGAAGACTTTTGGAGGATGGCCTGGTGTCAAGAAGGGCAGCAAAGAAGCCACTTCTCTCCAGGAAAAACATCAGGGACAGACTGATATTCTGCAAAAGGTACAGGGATTGGACTGCTGAGGACTGGGGTAAAGTCATTTTCTCTGATGAATCCCCTTTCCTATTGTTTGGGGCATCCGGAAAAAAGCTTGTCCGGAGAAAACAAGGTGAGCGCTACCATTAGTCCTGTGTCATGCCAACAGTAAAGCATCCTGAGACCATTCACGTGTGGGGTTGCTTCTCAGCCAAGGGAGTTGGCTCACTCACAATTTTGCCTAAGAACACAGCCATGAATAAAGAATGGTACCAACACATCCTCCGAGAGCAACTTCTCCCAACCATCCAGGAACAGTTTGGTGACGAAAAATGCCTTTTCCAGCATGATGGAGCACCTTGCCTTAAGGCAAAAGTGATAACTAAGTGGCTCAGGAACAAAACTTCAATATTTTGGGTCCATGGCCAGGAAACTCCCCAGGCTTAATCCCATCGAGAATGTGTGGTCAATCCTCAAGAGGCGGGTGGACAAACAAAACCCCACAAATTCTGACAAACTCCAAGCATTGATTATGCAAGAATGGGCTTCCATCAGTCAGGATGTGGTCCAGAAGTTAATTGACAGCATGGCAGGGAGGATTGCAGAGGTCTTGAAAAAGAAGGGTCAACACTGCAAATATTGACTCTTTGCATCAACTTCATGTAATTGTCAATAATAGCCTTTGACACTTATGAAATGCTTGTAATTATATTTCAGTATTCCATACTAACATCTGACAAAAATATCTAAATACACTGAAGCAGCAAACTTTGAAAATTAATATTTGTGTTATTCTCAAAACTTTTGGCCACGACTATCTTATTGAATACAGACGTCGAATCAACAGGGCGTGTGCAGACCGCTAGACACTAGTCTCTGCATGACAGACAGCGTGACTAATAACGTTGATGAGTAAGCTGATTGAATGGCAAGCTAATATGTGTGCGTGAGTTATTCACTGTGGTATAAACTGGATTGAAATCATACACGACTGTAACAATAGCTATAGGCCTTCACGATGATTTTAAAATAGTAAACAAACGTTAGCATAAATAGCTATTTAGCTACCTTTCCCTTGTAGGTTGGCAGATTGCAGAGAATGTCGGAGCGCAGTGCCTCCTCACTGAGAGAGCGAGCGCACAGACTCCGCCACACCTCGCTGTTCTCGTCGGCTAGGCAGTTGTTCCAATGCCAGCACACCAACGAGCACCGCATTAGATCATACAAATCCAGATAAGACAACACATGCTCCAGGACCCGACTGGGTAGCCTGCCTGCTATGCCCACACCTCCGCCGGCTGCGACGAAGGAGTTCCCGGCAGAGCTACAACTGGCAGCGGCTGCGCCGATGGAAGACTGCGCCCCTCCGGCGGCCGCTCCCGACATATTTGTCTAATTGAGGACGCCGACCGATAAACAGTGTTTTACAGCATAAATTCCAAGCTAAAATGAATTAAAACGGATCATTTTTAACAATACGAGGCTAAATCACGGCGGTGGTATTGTTATGCATGTATTTCCATGGACCCAGCCCGGGTTGGTAAAGCGAGAAGCAAAATGCGAAATCCAGTCAAGGTCCCGGAAATGTTTGAACAGCATTGATAAATCATGCATTTCTAAATTATCATTAATTAATATTTATTCGGATCAACAATCTTTACTTCAAAAGAAGGGGACAGAGATAATCGCATAAATAACTTTTTGTCTGGAAAATGATAATAGGTGCATTTTACTTTGTGTTCCTGTTAGGACCTTTGTCTGTCATACAGTGCCCCTACAGCTGATCTACAGTCAGATTTGATTTCTACCTCCAGCCAGCCTAGAGTCCAAACTGAGGATTGAAGTATGGTTTACTGATCCTAGATCTGTGTACAGGGTCAACTTCCATTATGGGGATGGTTGTAATTGTCATTGACAGATAGAAAATAGATGAATGCAAGAATGCTTCTTTCAGATTTGATTGCAGTTATTTGTAGAAACAACGTATTGCTGAGCAATGCCAACACGACCCAACACCGACAAAAAAAAAAGGTCCAATATAATATATTCTACAATTTCCTAATGCATTGATGCATTGAGACAAACCCATAGATATTATTTATGACAGATGATGCCTATGCATCAGTATCTTTAGTCTACTACATACATTACATGATAGCGTCTAACATGTTATACATAATGCTGTCCCAGAGCCATTGGCCAGAGACAGCAAAGTGAAAGTCACCTTTTATTGCAGTACGTCATCATGTGACATGGGGCACAATGGAGAGTCATGTACTCGGAAGTGACGCCGGTTGCCGGAATGTTTGTGCGCAGTGAGCCAAGCAGACAGAGCCAGCGACAACAAACATACAATAACCACAAGTAAACATCTGAGCCCACGAACAGCAGTCGGAAACGGGGGAATTTACAACCGTAAGTAAAACATTGACAACTATACCTAATGTTCTAGGTTGGTATCTATTGTTAAACCAGTTGCCGAGATTGACACTAGGGAAGAGGTGGTTGAAGGGTGAATGGGACAGCCAGTATTAACCTCAAGGAGAGGCGCTTCTGAAGCCCCAACGCAATGCAACCCCGCGGCCCTTGTTGTGGAGCTACTGCATCGCCCATTGAAAAACACATAGGAGTTAGTTCGCTTCCAGAGAGAAACGCACCATTTGGAAGCACAACAATAATGTCACTGTTAAACAGTCCGCTAGCGTTACCGTGATGTGTTGAATTCCAGGTAGCTGCCCTGTCGTTCACTACTGTAGCTGTTCGTTAATCGATACACGGTCCGTTTCCAACACTGCGACCAGGGGTCCCATACTCTAAATGTGAAAGGTGCGCCACATGATGGATAATTAGGATTGACGAAAACCATTGATCTGTGTATATACTAGCAAGTTGCTCAGGGATGCCAACTTTAGAAGGTTTGGAGTGAGATTTACTATGTGTGAGATTTACTATGTGTGAGATTTACTATGTGTGTGCCCCCTGGGGGGGGGGGGGGGGTGTTACTGTTTTTAAACTAATTTACTGCAATTCTACGCATTTTGACATGGCTTAGTTCTATGACCAGGGTGGACCTTTCTTAAAAAATTAAAATCACAGGTCAGGTGTATTCAGGATGATTTGAACATTACATGAACACTCAAAATTGGAGGACTTCGTTACCTAGCGATTTTTTTGGGGGGGGGATGAAATTTTAAATGGGATATTTCCGTTTTTTTTTTTTTTTTTAATACATTTGCAAACATGTCTAAAAAAAAAAACTGTTTTTGCTTTGGCATTATGGGGTGTTGTGTGTAGATTGATGAGGGCCAAAAAAACGATTTAATCCATTTTAGAAAAAGGCTGTAACGTAACAAAATGTGGAAAAAGTGAAGGGGTCTGAATACTTTCCGAATGCACTGTACTATAGTTAGCTACTGTGGCTAGTGTAACTGGTTTGCTAGCTAGCTACCTTCTTCACATAGTTTTGTTTGTGAAGCTATAATGATTCAGATCATGAGTCATGACATAGCATTGCATCCTCCTCGACAAGCAAAGCGTTAGTAAAATTACTTGATAGTACTACTTAAGTAGTTTTTTGGGGTATCTGTA
This sequence comes from Hucho hucho, assembly GCA_003317085.1. Lineage (NCBI taxonomy): Eukaryota > Metazoa > Chordata > Actinopteri > Salmoniformes > Salmonidae > Hucho > Hucho hucho. Next base: position 37,284 of record QNTS01004758.1, read on the forward strand.
CTTTGCTTTACTATTTATATGTTTGACTAATTTAACTTTTACTTCGCTACATTCCTAAAGACAATAATATACTTTTTACTCCATACATTTTCCATGACACCCAAAAGTACTCAAATCAAATGTTATTGTTCACATACACATATTTAGCAGATGTTATTGCGGGTGTAGTGAAATGCTCGTTACATTTTGAATGCTTTACAGGACAGGAAAATGGTCTAATTCACAGACTTATCAAGAAAACATCCCTTGTCATCCCTACTTTCTATTATCTGGCGGACTCACTAAACACATGGTTTGCTTTATATAAGGAATTTGAAAAGATGTATACTTTTGATACTTAAGTATATTTTAGCAATGACATTAACTTTTGATACTTAAGTATATTTAAATCCAAATACCTTTGGACTTTTACTCAAGTAGTATTTTACTGGGTGACCTTTTACTTGAGTCATTTTCTATTATGGTATCTTCACTTTTACTCAAGTATGACAATTGGCTACTTTTTCCCAAACTGTTTTTTAATGAAGAACAGATCAGATTTTGTATCTAACATCAACATAACAATGTAATGTTTGTTTCTTGTCTTGGTTGTTGCAGTATCTGAACAGTGTGCATTATGAACCCAGTGTACTGCCCTGCACCAGCTGGGGTCCCCTATGCCAATCCAAAGGGACATTTAGTAGGATACCCAGGTAAGCAGAGAGCCCCTTAACCAGTTTGTGAGCCTGTAGTGTGTACACACAGTTTTATATTTTTTTCACTCTAAGTGTTGGGTCTTCTCTAAATGGCTGTCTGTGTCTGACACTTCTGAACTTCACTTGTATGACCTATGACCTCCCAGCTGGATTCCCTGTGGGGTATGCAGCCTCCCCTGCCTACGCTCCCAACATGTACCACCCTGGAGCCAACCACCCTGGAGCCAACCACCCTGGAGCCAACCACCCTGGAGCCAACCACCCTGGAGCCAACCACCCTGGAGCCAACCACCCAGCCTTCCCCACAGGTAAGGTAACAGTCCCTCCCAGAGCTGCATGAAAGCCTACCCTTGTACAGTCAGTGCATACGTTTTTAGTATGTGATTTCTGTGGGAATTGATCCCCCAACCTTAGTGTTGCTCATCAGGGGTGTATTTATTATGTAGATTCTGTTGCAAAACGTTTCTTGAATGGAGGCAAATGGAACGAAACAGGGACCTACCTGAATTTATCCAATAGAAACTCTTGTTTTGCTCTGTTTGCTTCCATTTGGTTTTTAAACAGTAAACAGTTTCCGTAATGAATACAGCCCAGGGGGTATAATCATTAGTCCGGTTGCCGCTGTGTTGTGACTCGGTACACCATGGTTTCATCACCTTTAGCTAAACATGGAGAACCAGACAGCTCTCAGGAGAGATTTTTTCCAGCTACACATATTTTGCCGTTGACTGAAACTTCCCTCTTTTGTGTTGTACAGATTCAGAAAGGAGTCAGACAATAGTCAGTCCCTTTACAAGCCCTTAGGACAAAGGCCAGGCCTGAAGTGTTAATTGTTTGTTTTTTCCTGTTAAAATGTGTAATTCCCCAGATGATATCTCTGAAATGTCTCTTATAGGTTACGCTCCAGGCACTCCTTTTAAAATGTCCTGCTCGCCCACCACGGGGGCTGTACCACCTTACTCCTCGTCACCCAACCCCTACCCTGCAGCAGTATACCCTGTGAGAAGCACTTACCCCCAACAGAACCCCTACACACAGGTCAGTCAGTCCATTAGTTTGTTAGTTAATCTACTGCAAAATATCCAATCAACCTTTACCATCGGAAGTAGTACAACGTAACCTCGTTTTTTTTTGCTTATTTGCTGTACTTGCAGAACTGCACTGAGCAAAAATATAAACACAACATGTAAAGTGTTGGTTCCATGTTTCATGAGCTGAATTGAAAGATCCCAGATATTTCCCATATGCACAAAAAGTGTATTTCTGGCTAATATTGTGCACAAATTTGTTAACATCCCTTTTAGTAAGCATTTCTCCTATGGCAAGATAATCCATCCACCTGACATGTGTGGCATATCAAGAAACTGATTAAACGGCGTGATCATTACACAGGTGCACCTTGTGCTGGGGACAATAAAAGGCCACTTTAAAATGTGGCTGGACCCCTGCCCAGTCATGTTCGATCCATAGATTAGGGGCCTAATGATTTTATTTCAATTGACTGATTTCCTTATATGAACTGTAACTCAGTACAGTCTTTGAAATTGTTGCATGTTGCATTTTTGTTCAGTCTGTGTGTGTATATATACAGTACCAGTCAAGGATTTTCTTTATTTTTACTATTTTCTTCATTGTAGAATAATAGTCAACACATCAAAACTATGAAATAACACAAATAGAATCATGTAGTAACCAAAAAAGTGTTACATTTGATATTTTTCAAAGTAGCCACCCTTTGCCTTAATGACAGCTTTGCACACTCTTGGTATTCTCTCAACTAGCTTCATGAGGAATGCTTTCCCAACAGTCTTGAAGGAGTTCCCACATACAGTTGAAGTCGGAAGTTTACATACACTTAGGTTGGAGTCATTAAAACTCGTTTTTCCAACCACTCCACAAATTTCTTGTTAACAAACTATAGTTTTGGCAAGTCGGTTAGGACATCTACTTTGTGCATGACAAGTAATTTTCCAACAATTGTTTACAGACAGATTATTTCACCTATAATTCTCTGTATCACAATTCCAGTGGGTCAGAAGTTTACATACACGAAGTTGACTGTGCCTTTAAACAGCTTGGAAAATTCCAGAAAATGATGTCATGGCTTTAGAAGCTTCTGATAGGCTAATTGACATAATTTGAGTCAATTGGAGGTGTCCCTGTGGATGTATTTCAAGGCCTACCTTCAAACTCAGTGCCTCTTTGCTTGACATCATGGGAAAATCAAAAGAAATCAGCCAAGACCTCAGAAAACAATTGTAGACCTCCACAAGTCTGGTTCATCCTTGGAGAAATTTCCAAACGTTTGAAGGTACCACGTTCATCTGTACAAACAATAGTACGCAAGTATAAACACCATGGGACCACGCAGCCGTCATACCGCTCAGGAAGGAGACGCGTTCTGTCTCCTAGAGATGACCGTACTTTGGTGCGAAAAGTGCAAATCAATCCCAGAAGAACAGCAAAGGACCTTATAAAGATGCTGGAGGAAACAGGTACAAAAGTAGCTATATCCTCAGTAAAATGAGTCTTATATCGACATAACATGAAAGGCCGCTCAGCAAGGAAGAAGCCACTGCTCCAAAACAGCCATAAAAAGCCAGACAACGGTTTGCAACTGCACATGGGGACAAAGATCGTATTTTTTGGAGAAATGTCCTCTGGTCTGATGAAACAAAAATAGAAAATTTTGGCCATAATGACCATCGTTATGTTTGGAGGAAAAAGGGGGAGGCTTTTAAGCCGAAGAACACCATCCCAACGTGAAGCACGGGGGTGGCAGCATCATGTTGTGGGGGTGCATACTTCCAAAGTTGTGGCAAAATGGCTTAAGGTCAAGGTATTGGAGTGGCCATCACAAAGCCCTGACCTCAATCCTATAGAAAATTTGTGGGCAGGACTGAAAAAGCGTGTGCGAGCAAGGAGGCCTACAAACATGACTCAGTTACACCAGCTCTGTCAGGAGGAATGGGCCACAATTCACCCAACTTATTGTGGGAAGCTTGTGGAAGGCTACCCGAAACGTTTGACCCAAGTTAAACAATTTAAAGGCAATGCTACCAAATACTAATTGACTGAGTTTAAATGTATTTGGTGTATGTAAACTTCCGACTTCCGCTGCTTCTCCCTCACTCTGCGGTCCAACTCATTCCAAACCATCTCAATTGGATTGACGTAAGGTAATTGTGGAGGCCAGGTCATCTGATGCAGCACTCCATCACTCTCCTTCTTGGTCAAATAACCCTTACACAGCCTGGAGGTGTGTTGGGTCATTGTCCTGTTGAAAAACAAATGATAGGCCCAATAGGCACAAACCAGATGGGATGGCGTATCGCTGCAGAATGCTGTGGTAACCATGCTGGTTAAGTGTGCCTTGAATTCTAAATAAATCACAGACAGTGTCACCAGCAAAGCACCATACCACCACCACCTCCATGCTTCACAGTGGGAACCACACATGCAGAGATCATCTGTTCACCTACTCTGCGTCTCACAAAGACATGGCGTTGGAACCAAAAATCTCCAATTTGGACTCATCAGACCAAAGGACAGATTTCCAGCAGTCTAATGTCCATTGCTCGTGTTTCTTGGCCCAAGCAAGTCTTCTTCTTATTGGTGTCCTTTAGCAGTGGTTTCCTTGCAGCAATTCGACCATGAAGCCCTGATTTACGCAGTCTCCTCTGAACAGTTGATGTTGAGATGTGTCTGTTACTTGAACTCTGTGAAGCATTTATTTGGGCAGCAATCTGAGGTGCAGTTAACTCTAATAAACTCTGCAGGGTAGCCTAGTGGTTAGAGCGTTGGACTAGTAACCGAAAGGTTGCAAGTTCAAATCCCCGAGTTGACAAGGTACAATCTCTCGTTCTGCCCCTGAACAGGCAGTTTACCCACTGTTCCTAGGCCGTCATTGAAAATAAGAATTTGTTCTTAACTGACTTGCCTAGTTAAATAAAGGAGGAAAAAAAAACTTGGTCTTCCTTTCCTGTGGCGGTCCTCATGAGAGCCAGTTTCATCATATCACTTAATGGTTTTTGAAATGTTCCATATTGCCTGACTTCATGTCTTCAAGTAATGATGGACTGTCGTTTCTCTTTGCTTATTTGAGCTGTTCTTACCAAACAGGGCTATCTTCTGTACACCACTTCTACCTTGTCACAACACAACTGATTGGCTCAAACACATTAAGAAGGAAAGAAATTCCACAAATGTACTTTTAACAAGGCACACCTGTTAATTGAAATGCATTCCAGGTGACTACCTCATGAAGCTGGTTGTGAGAATGCCAAGAGTGTGCAAAGCTGTCATCAAGGCAAAGGGTGGCTACTTTGAAGAACCTAAAATATATTTTGATTTGTTGAACACGTTGTTGGTTACTACATGATTCTATGTGTTACTTCATAGTTTTGATGTCTTTACAATTATTCTACAATGTAGAAAATTGTAAAAATAAAGAAAAACCCTTGAATGAGTACTTGTCCTCTTGCTCAGTTGTGCACCGGGGCCTCCCACTTCTCTTTCTATTCTGGTTAGAGCCAGTTTGCGCTGTTCTGTGAAGGGAGTAGTACACAGCGTTGAACGAGATCTTCAGTTTCTTGGCAATTCCTCGCATGGAATAGCCTTAATTTCTCAGAACAAAAATAGACTGACGAGTTTCAGAAGAAATGTCTTTGTTTCTTGCCATTTTGAGCCTGTAATCGAACCCACAAATGCTGATGCTCCAGATACTCAACTAGTCTGAGGGCCAGTTTTATTGCTTCTTTAATCAGAACAACAGTTTTCAGCTGTGCTAACATAATTGCAAAAGGTTTTTCTAATGATTAATTAGCCTTCTAAAATGATAATCCTGGATTAGCTAACACAACGTGCCATTGGAACACAGGAGTGATGGTTGCTGATAACGGGCCTCTGTACGCCTATGTAGATATTCCATTAAAAAAAAAGTTTCCAGCTACAATAGTCATTTACAACATTAACAATGTCTACACTGTATTTCTGATCAATTTGATGTTATTTTAATGGACAAAAAATGTGCTTTTCATTCAAGAACATTTCTAAGTGACCCCAAACGTGTGTGTGTGTATATATATGCAGGCCAATGAAATCGTTATGGAGCTGAGCACAGACCAAGCCGTAACAGTTTGAATCTGACGCAGTACTTGGCTGTGACATCACACAGTTCCATGGTTAGTGCAGGCAATAGACGAGGGTATAGCCTACTATTGTACACTTCTCCCTATCATAATTCTATGTGCACAAATCGTCCAACGTTTCCGTGTGTTAAATAACTGAATGTGGTAATTTTCCGAATGAATCAAACCACCATTTTCTTTCTTTTCTGCATAAACGCTCTCCAAATATTCTTAAAAATATATAATATCATGAATATATACGGTATTTTTTTTAAATAAGAATTTTTATTAAGACAATACAATACGAATGGCCACTCCCATCAGTGGGTGCTCTGGTCAGTGGGTGCCCTCGCCCCAAGACGCCGGAAGGGCGAAGTCCCCGGCCCCAGCCAATAGGGTTTCATTAATACTTTCCCTAAATAATCTACAAGATCAGAGTATTTTTTTAAAAATTGATTCAGTGCGCGCAAGGTAGCCACTCCTGCGTTACGTGACTGAATAAGTTAAGTCTGAATACCAAATACTGAGAAGTACTTAGGAAAAGCATACATTTCCTAGGTCTGAATCGGTTCCATACACATTAGCTTGCTGCATATTGCTGCTGTAGTTGTACTTGGCTCAATGTGGCACTGATGTGAGATATCTCTCTCTCTCGCTCTCTCTCTCTCTCTCTGAGGTACTGATGTGAGATTTCTCTCTTTTTCTCTCTCTCTCTCGCTCTCTCTCTCTCTGAGGTACTGACGTGAGATATGTCTCTCTCTCTCGCTCTCTCTCAGCATCAAGGCACTTACTACGCACAGCCGCTGTACGCAGCCCCGCCCCATGTCATACATCACACTACAGTGGTCCAGCCCAATGGGATGCCAGCAGCCATGTATGCCCCGCCCATGCACCACCAGCCTCGCCCCCACAATGGCGTTGCCATGGGGATGGTAGCAGGGACCACTATGGCCATGTCAGCCGGTGAGTTCCAATATTTTCCTCTTTTTTTTGTCTGTACACAGTGTACAAATCTTTGACGATTCCTGACCTTTCCCACCTCCCTCCCTTCTCCAGGAACATTGTTGACACACTCCCCGAATCCCCTCGCCCCCCACCAAGTCACGATGCCCACATACCGACACCCAGGCACGCCCACCTACAGCTATGTGCCCCCCCAGTGGTGAAGTGATGGCACTGTGAGTAGTGAATACGTCCTCCGTATCCCCCATTTCATGCTCTCTCTGGTCAATCTGCCTGGGACAAACACTGACCACTGACACTGAACACATGAAATACAATATCATAGAAAATTTGACCATTTATAGTCATAAAATCAATATTTTTTACTTTTCAGGCAGGAAAATGCAGGAAGGGTGGCCTACTTGTTACCATTTTAAAGGGTTGTCAAACATGTTGGAAAAGGTTGGCAGTGGTCAATAGCTGCATGTCAATAGAAGTACGTTTTATGTGTAGGAAAACAAACAATCGGTATTACTGTGTATTAAATAAACCTTTCCACTGCTTCTCTCTTCAGGTCAGAAGATGGTAGATATGCATTGACACTCCCGTCCAGTATTCTACAGCTGGTGATGTTGACCCCCTTCAGCTGTTCTTCCTTCCTTGATGCAAATCGGAAGCCCAACCATACATCAACAGGTCTGTTCAGAACGGGATGAAGAGAATCTTCCCACTCCTGACTATTCCTGTTTGGAATAACACTATCCCAGAATCCTTTACTCACTCTGCTGCATATCCTCCGTCAGATGGCTACTGGAAGTCTCCATGCAACAAACTTGTGTTTTGTGGACTGTCTTTAGAAATGGATAGTTAACTATTAAGTGGTTAAGAGTTTGGATGAGTTTTTATTTTTGGGATCCATATCGAGGTGTGTGTGTGTGTGTGTGTGTGTGTGTATTTATGCTAAAAATGCTCGCTCAATCTACCTGAGACATGCAAAATCACCAAACAGATTGAAACTAAAGGAACAAAAAATATGAACTGCAATTTTTAAATCACTGATGTCATGTCTTAATTTGAAACCTTCAATACAAACAAACTTAAAGATGGAATCCGCAGTAAGGGGGAAACGGCGCCGCCCACCACCACCGCTGTTATTGTTTTAGTTGCAGAGCTGCACACGGTCAAGAAGGACAAAACGCAGTGTTTTGTGCTCCTCTATCGCTCGTGATGTCAGAGGGGGAACAACCGCGTTGGTTGTTTTACAGTAACTTCTTTGTTGTAATATCACAAACGGACGTGGCTGTTTTCACCGTTAACGATTCCAGCTTTAAGATTACTACACAAAAGCCCTGCAGATTTGTTTTGTTTGACTTGTTTTTTTGTCGCTTGTTTTTGGTAACGTTGCTGGCACGGTATTATTTCTCTAGATGAAGCTGTGTCGACATTTGTCTGTTGGGACATTTTTTGTAGTTTGGGAAGGTGGGGCTTTTTGTTTTGTTTTTGTGCCTCTGTGTCCATTCCAACACTAAATCATTCTCCACGCTCTTTACACATGGAAGATGTTGTGGACACAGAGTTCCATGTAGAAGTTCCAACTGTCTTAGATAATTTCCTTTCCCTTGGACCATAGGCCTAAGATCCCCTACAGCATGACAGCAGAATGATACAGACCTGTCGTGACATGTGATTTATTACTGGTCACAGAGGAAAGGAATCTATTTACAAGGTTTAAAATACTGAAACCGTTTTATGTATGTATGTATGTATGTATGTATGTATGTATGTATGTATGTATGTATGTATGTATGTATGTATGTATGTATGTATGTATGTATGTATGTATGTATGTATGTATGTATGTATGTATGTATGTATGTATGTATGTATGTATGTATCATACCTGAACATGTCTACTGATCCTTTTCTGTCATTGGTTTGGGTTTAACCACACCAAGAGCCCACACTTTTAAAATCAATGCTAACCTGAGACATTTTCAACAGGTTGGAGACTTGTATTAAATTATTAAATGTATTATAATTTTCTAAGCACTACTGGAAGAGAAGACACCACAAATTCTTATGAGACACTGTTTTAAGGAAGCCAGAACTTAACTGATGTGAGATGTCTCTCTCAAGTTACCTCAAGGCTCCACCAGAACTCACCGATTTTATCACTGTCTGAGTCGCTCATCTATGTCGCCTATCTAATCTAAGTCACCTCAGTTACTGAATCTGTTTTGTAATGTCTTATGTGTTTTTGGGTTGTCAAGAAAGACTACAAAATAAATACTATTATGAGAATTGTAAAGGATTTTTATTTAACCATTTCATTGAATCATGTCACCTGCACATCTTTGGGATCCAAGGTGATATGGTGTTTTTAAAGGTGATTACGATAACACCGAGCTATGTCCTCTGAAGCCTACGTCTACTTGCCCCAGGTGGATGCCTTTGTTTGAGGCTTGCTGCAGTCGTCCCGTCTGATAAATGTCCAGCAGATGGACCTTACAGCTTAGATATCTGCCTTCAGCATCACTGCATTGTGGGAATGGGATGATCATGATAACACTATTTTGTGGGAATATATATATACTAAATGTCCAGCTGCAGTGCCCAGGGAAAGTCTACAAACCACTTGCACAGTCTTCACATTTTGCTGTCTTTTAAAATGGAATCTAAAAAGGGATTGAATTTCTTTAAAAAAAAAATTTTATCTTACACCATCTACTACTACAAAGTGAAAGAAAGTTCTAGAACATATTCCAAATTAATGAAACACAAAAAAACTAAGATGTCTTGATTTGCGGATGTCTTCACACCCCAGAGTTAATAGATGGTGTAAGCACCTTTGTCAGCCAATAAGCTTTGTTCACATTGTCAGTTTGAAGTGATTAAAATCTCATTTTTGTTGCATATCCGATTCGAATATTACATTTTTCTGCAATCTGAATAGCATAAAAGTTTTGTAGGTGGTTTGAAATCCGATACAAATCTGATTTATTTGCCCTCAAGTGGTTTTTAGACTTATTTGGCATTTCGTTGCTTACTAGCTACTCAACCGTTTGACAAGAACATGTAACTTTCTAGCTTGTTAATTGTTTACAAACAAATGAGTGAATGTGCTAGAAAGCAAAACAGCTAGCTGGTTGACTGCTGTGGCTAGCTGGTTGACTGCTGTGGCTAGCTGGTTGACTGCTGTGGCTAGCCAGCTAGCTAGTTGACTGCTGTGGCTAGCCAGCTAGCTAGTTGACTGCTGTGGCTACCCAGCTAGCTAGTTGACTGCTGTGGCTAGCTAGGTGACTGCTGTGGCTACCCAGCTAGCTAGTTGACTGCTGTGGCTAGCTAGTTGACTGCTGTGGCTAGCCAGCTAGCTAGTTGACTGCTGTGGCTAGCCAGCTAGTTAGTTGACTGCTGTGGCTAGCCAGCTAGCTAGTTGACTGCTGTGGCTAGCCAGCTAGCTAGTTGACTGCTGTGGCCAAAATGACTCATTTTGAAAGTTTGATCATCTTATCCTTTGAGGCATTAAAAGGCTTTATGATTTTACACTATGATTTTGAACATTCAAAGCAACTGAGAAACGTCCATGACAGGCATTGTCACCTTGGCTTGCTACATAACTTCTAAATGATAGGTAGCAGGAGCACAACGACCAATCAGCCACTGCGCACACACCTGTTGTTACTATGACAATGAGCATAGACATGTCAGCAAATGACTGCTGTCTGAAGTCTTTATTACAGTCTATGGTCTGAACACACAAATCCGATTTTGGTCACTTATAACTTGCTGTCTGAACAGGCTTTTTTACAGTCTATGGTCTGAACACACAAATCCGATTTTGGTCACTTATAACTTGCTGTTTGGAGAGTCAGTATTCCAAAATGGATTTGAAAAAAAAACGGATTAAGGTCTGCAGTGTGAACAGGGATTCATTATATATTATTTTAGTCATTTATTAATCATTTGGAATAAGATTCGATCAACTTTCCACAACTCTGTAGGGCAGCATACAGGTTACTGCCAGAATAATGGAAACACTTGAGTAAATGAGGAATTACGAAGTATATTGAAAGGTTTAGTTACGGAGTTAATTAAGCAATTAACATCCCATCATGCTTAGGGTCATGTATAAAAATGACAGACAGGCTATTATCTTGGCACGAGTGGTCATTGAATGGTGTCATGTGAATGAAAATATTGTAAACCATATGCCATGGCCGTCTCACGGCCCAGCTACCCTACAGCCATCGGGAGTCCGGTATTGCCATGAGCCATTGAGGGAACGCTTCCTTTCAAATCAATGAAAGCTGCTATACTGTCCAATGGCAGCGTCCAAGCTCAAGTATCACAGAGGAACAATTAATTTGTTCATTCCAATGATGTATATAAACCCTGGATTACTGATGCTATGTATTGGCCATTGAGAGCAAGGGGCCAGGGTTCCGGTCTTGAAGCACGGTTTCGACTGCTCCTGCTCCTCCGGTACTGCAGTTCAACTGACGCCCAGACCAGAAAGACCATTTCCATAGACGGCCACATAGAGAAGTCAGATTTGAAAATTCCTAATAAGACACTTGATTTATCGTCCATTGATTTATTCAAATAATTGTCGCTGAGGCCCCCCAAAAAAATTCCTCACACAGCCGAAGATATTAACATTTTATATTAATCCGATGTCTGCAATGTTTTTGGATAACGTGATGGCATCGTTGCTGCTCGCGGTGCTCTGCTGCTCGCGGTTAGTACACGTGTGTTTGGGAAGTTTCTCCCATTCTTCTCTGCAGATCCTCTCAAGCTCTGTCAGGTTGGATGGGGAGCGTCGCTGCACAGCTATTTTCAGGTCTCTCCAGAGATGTTTGATCGGGTTCAAGTCCGGCTCTGGCTCGGCCACTCAAGGACATTCGGAGACTTGTCCCAAAGCCACTCCTGCATTGTCTTGGCTGTGTGCTTAGGGTCGTTGTCTTATTAGATGGGAACTTGAAGAGACTACAAGGAGCTTGAAGAGAATACAGGGAGCATGAAGAGAATACAGGGAGCATGAAGAGACTACAGGGAGCTTGAAAAGAATACAGGGAGCTTGAAGAGTGTACAGGGAGCTTTAAGAGAATACAGGGAGCTTGAAGAGACTAAAGGAAGCTTGAAGAGAATACAGGGAGCTTGTAGAGTCTACAGGGAGCTTGAAGAGACTACGGGGAGCTTGAAGAGACTACGGGAAGCTTGAAGAGACTATACAGGGAGCTTGAATAGACTACAGGGAGCTTGAAGAGAATACAGGGAGCTTGAAGAGTCTACGGGGAGCTTGAAGAGACTACGGGGAGCTTGAAGAGACAACGGGAGCTTGAAGAGACTATACAGGGAGCTTGAATAGACTACAGGGAGCTTGAAGAGAATACAGGGAGCTTGAAGAGTCTACAGGGAGCTTGAAGAGATTACAGGGAGCTTGAAGAAAATACAGGGAGCTTGAAGAGAATACAGGGAGCTTGAAGAGAATACAGGGAGCTTGAAGAGTCTACAGGGAGCTTGAAGAGTCAACGGGGAGCTTGAAGAGAATACGGGGAGCTTGAAGAGACTACGGGGAGCTTGAAGAGACTACGGGGAGCTTGAAGAGACTACGGGGAGCTTGAAGAGTCTACGGGGAGCTTGAAGAGAATACGGGGAGTTTGAAGAGAATACGGGGAGCTTGAAGAGAATAAGGGGAGCTTGAAAAGACTACATGGAGTTTGAAGAGACTACAGGGAGCTTGAAGAGACTACAGGGAGCTTGAAGAGTCTACAGAAGAGTCTACAGGGAGCTTGAAGAGACTACATGGAGCTTGAAGAGTCTACAGGGAGCTTGAAGAGTCTACAGGGAGCTCGAAGGGACTACAGGGAGCTCGAAGAGACTACAGGGAGCTCGAAGAGACTACAGGGAGCTCAAAGATTCCTAGGAAATATAGTGTATTCGGAAAGTATTCAGACCCCTTCCCTTTTTCCACATTTTGTTATGTTACAGCCTTATTCTAAAATGGATTAAATAAATAGACATTCTCAATCTACACACAATACCCTATAAAGAAAAAGCAAAAACACTTTTAGATTTTTTTGCAAATGTATTAAAAATATAAAACAAATACCTTATTTGCATAAGTATTCAGACCCTTTGCTATGAGACTCAAAATTAAGCTCAGGTACATCCTGTTTCCATTGATGATTCAGGATCCATTGATGATCCCGGCAAGTAGCCTAGTGGTTAGAGCGTTGGGCCAGTAACCGAAAGGTTGCTAGATCGAATCCCCGAGCTGACAAGGTAAAAATCTGTTGTTCTGCCCCTGAACAAGGCAGTTAACCCACTGTTCCTAGGCAGTCATTGTAAATAAGAATTTGTTCTTAACTGACTTGCCTAGTTAAAGGTTAAATAAAAATAAGAAAATCCTTTATGTTTCTACAACTTGATTTGAGGCCACCTGTGGTAATTTCAATTGATAGGACATGATTTAGAAAGGCACACAACTGTCTATATAAAGGTCACACAGTTACCAGTGCATGTCCGAGCAAAAACCAAGCCATGAGGTCAAAGAAATTATCCTTAGAGCTCCGAGACAAGATTGTGTCGAGGCACAGATCTGGGGAAGGGTACCAAACATTTCTGCAGCATTGAAAGTCCCCAAGAACACAGTGGCCTCCATCATTCTTAAATGGAAGAAGTTTGGAACCACCAAGTCTCTTACTAGAGCTGGCCGCCCGGCTAACTGAGCAATCGGGGGAGAAGAGCCTTGGTCAGGGAGGTGACCAAGAACCTGATGGTCACTTTGACAGAGCTCCAGAGTTCCTCTGTGGAGATGGGAGAACCTTCCAGAAGGACAACCATCTCTGCAGGACTCCACTAATCAGGCGTTTATGTTAGAGTGTCCAGACGGAAGCCACTCCTCAGTAAAAGGTACGTGACAGCCCGCTTGGAGTTTGCCAAAAGGCACCTAAAGACTCTCAGACCATGAGAAACAAGATTCCCTGGTCTGATGAAACCAAGATTGCTTCACCATTCCTACGGTGAAGCATGGTGGTGGCAGCATCATTCTGTGGGGATGTTTTTCAGTGGCAGGGACTGGGAGACTAGTCAGGATCGAGGGAAAGATGAACAGTGCACAGAGAGATCCTTGATGAAAACCTGCTCCAGAGCGCTCAGTACCTCAGACTGTGGCGAAGGTTCACCTTCTAATAAGACAACGACCCTAAGCACACAGCCAAGACAATGCAGGAGTGGCTTTGGGACAAGTCTCCGAATGTCCTTGAGTGGCCGAGCCAGAGCCGGACTTGAACCCGATCAAACATCTCTGGAGAGACCTGAAAATAGCTGTGCAGCGACGCTCCCCATCCAACCTGACAGAGCTTGAGAGGATCTGCAGAGAAGAATGGGAGAAACTTCCCAAACACACGTGTACTAACCGCGAGCAACGGAGCACTGCGAGCAGCAACGATGCCATCACGTTATCCAAAAACATTGCAGACATCGGATTAATATAAAATGTTAATATCTTCGGCTGTGTGAGGAATTTTTTTGGGGGGCCTCTTCTGAAAGGTGTCACAGACAGACAGCGTTCCGATGGGGAACAAAAATGCAGTTGCACCTCTTCAATCTAGCCTCCTTTTGCCATAGTAGGAGAATACATGTAGAATCAGAAAATGTGTTGCTAAATAAATGTAAATGCAGGGGTCTATAAAGGTAAAACAATACTATTCATACTGTGTTTCAAAGTGTCCGTACACTCTTCAGCTGGCACTACCATAAAGAAGTTAATTACTCATACGCACAGGGTAAGACAGGGTTTCCCAAACTCAGTCCTCAAGGGGTACTCTTTTAGTTTTTTGCCCTAGCACTACACAACTGATTCAAATAATCAACTAATTATCAAGCTTTGATCATTTGAATCAGCTGTGTAGTGTTACGGCAAAAACATTTTGGGGAAAGTTCAAAGGTAAGGCGTGTTGGTGTGAACTATCGACTGTTATAAAATAATTTAAATAAACCAGGAAAACATCTTGGCACAGAGAAAAGTACAATAAACCTTTATCACAATTTTTCACATTTTTTCCAGAAAGAAACTTAAATGCAAAAACAACATGTTTCTGGCACTGTGAACAGTTGGCATTTGTCGGGAAAACAAAAACACTGGGGGAAAAAAACAACATTTTGTTGTCGCCAGTCAACGTCTTTCATAAAGAGGAGCCTCATTGGCAGTCACATGATCACACAGCAGTAGTGGAACCAATCGGTTGTTGGTTGACGTAGCAGGTATAATAGTCTTAGCAACGGTCTCCCAATGTATATATACACACAATGTCCGGAAGAACCATTCCCAAGTCTAATTGTAACCAACCTATAAGGTGCTTTCTCAAAGAACAAAATATAATCATAATAATCTTTCACGATATCAGTATATCAATTAGGATAGGATTATGTATATAAAAAAGCATCTGGCATAAAAAGTTAAGTTCAGGCACGAGCAGAGAGCTCTCCTCTCCTTTCCTTTGGCGTTTCACTTCTTGAAAGGCGCCAGTCTGCCGATGTTTTGCCAGAAGGTGGTTGCCTTGCGCTTGGGCTCAGCCAGCATAAAGACCTGCTGCTGAGGCACGCTGCTGGGCAGAGATGGCTGCTTCTGACGGAGCAGGAAGTCACAATAGGGCCGGGTCACCGCTGGGGAGAGGAGAACAGAGAGGGTTAGTA
Source organism: Hucho hucho (assembly GCA_003317085.1). Classification (NCBI taxonomy): domain Eukaryota; kingdom Metazoa; phylum Chordata; class Actinopteri; order Salmoniformes; family Salmonidae; genus Hucho; species Hucho hucho. The sequence continues at coordinate 52,750 of QNTS01004758.1, forward strand.
ATCTCAGGGTCACCGCTGGGGGAGAGGAGAACAGAG